>JBAMJV010002650.1:0-59446 GCA_037951105.1 Echinarachnius parma
GTAGTTATTGTGTGTTAGTTTTAAATAAAAATTGAAATTACGAGATAAGGCACTCGATAAGAAATGTAATTTATTTTGAACGTTGAATAAACTATTCATTATTTTTCTATTATTCTCTTTCTCTCATTTGTCTTACTTTCTCATCTGCTGTACACCTCTTTCTATCATTCGTATATAATCTACGTGTAGTTTATAATGCTTCCTCACATTTTGGAATTTTAAAGATTAATGTAAAGTGTTTAAAGAATAATGTGCATCAGTTTTTTTGTGCACTGAATAATTTATTTGTTTACCATGTTATATTTTAATGTATCTTTGAATATCATTGTTATATTGTACCATGATCATTGTTGGTCTCCGGACCTTGGCATCATGTATACCGGAAATAAATAAATAAATAAATAAATAAATAAATAAAACTAATGTTGTTATTTTATGGATTATCATTATGTATTTTGTTTAATTAAATTGTAAAGTTTTATATGGACCAATAGATGAAACGAAATGAAATATTATGATGTATGAAATAGGACAAAATTTGTCTCAGAGCAAAATTCTTTCTTCTTTCTCTCTTTTCGGCTTGAATCGTTGAAAACATGAATACCGACTTAAAAGTTTGGTCAGTGTTGTTTGCGAAAACAGTCATACACATTTCTTCCTTCTCCACTTCCCGCAACCCCAGTGACCACTACGCGTTTTTTTTTACTATGTGCCGAATCACCTTGATATCGTTGCAAGCGAAGTTTGCTCAGGGTAATTAATTTTTGAAGATGAGAAAATAAAGAGACTTTGTATCTATTTTCTATTTATATTTGTAATTTTGTGCCGTAATAAAATATTTGTTAATTTAACCTGCTTTTTCTACATATTTAAAAAAAAATAAATATAAATCATTTATGTTTAAATTATTGTTGAAATAAATTGTCATTGAAATGTTTACGACGCATGCGTAATGTCATCCGATAATTTTCGATACTGATCTGATCGATCCACGATATCGCTGCGCTTGAAGCCATACCGTTTATGAACGTAACGGCTTTCGCGAATGCGGCTTTTGTGCGGCATCGTAACTTACTCATTGTTTCCCCCTAGCCTGGCGGCCTGAACGAAGGGTGCATGCGGCATTGCAGAGTATTACAGCGGCGCAGCGCAGCGCAGCAGAAGCGGCTTTTATATTCATCACAACATGGGCGATTCGGAGATGAGTAGTAGATCGTTCTCCGAGAGGATGGCGGACTACGACGATTTGAAGGTAACCCATTCATTGAAAAGTTCTCTTTAAGTTAGGTTAATTATATTTTTGATTGATTAAGGCCTGAATGTTGTATAATTTCATGAAATGTCTTAAGAAAATGTTTTTTTAAAGAAATTAAGGACACCGACACGGCTCCGTCTCGGTAACTTTTTGTGAATTGGATTTCTGGAATGTCCGACTGTACACTGTTTGGTTTGCCTTTGTCATGTGTATTGTGTGGAGTGTTGAAGTGTGAGTGTCTGTGAATGCAGAATGGTGTTTAATTAAAAAGTGTGTTTGAAGTTGATATAGAAGAATGACAGGACGAATGCCATTATTATCATGGCATTAATTATGGCAGTTTGTTGATGGCATTAATGGCTAAACCGCTAATGCATTATTATTATTAACCAGTGCCGTGGCCGTACATTCAACTTTCAAGTCTTTAGACTTAGTCTTTAGACGACTTAGTTTTAGTCGAATATTAGTGTTGCTGACTCTGTGTATTTCCTGCGCGCTTCAGTCTTTCGGAGGAGTCGAGACTGAACTACTCAAGTTCGGCTTGTGAGTGGTCGCGAATTGGTTGGGGCTCATTTTAATTTGGGATTTGTGGGTGTTTTGGCATGCGCTCGCAAATATGGGCAGTTTGTTTGAGTGACCTACACATCGGCGCAAAAACAAATTTTACGCGTGGTGCGGCTGGTGCTGATATTAAAAAACAGTGCCGATGTTAATAGTACCCCTACCATGATAGAGCCAAAGGCAGAGGGGCTCGTCCACACATCCAGACGAATGAACTTTGTGGCCCGGTACAGAAAAAGTTGGTCAAATAATTACACACAAAATTCTGAGTTTAAATTCAGCAAAATCGATCATAACTGGCCATAAAAATTATACAAAGTTTGGTAATCCTGCATTTAAAGGTAGTGTTGAGTATTGGTATTTCCCGAAGTGCCCCCCCGATATTTTTTTGTGAGATAATGAGCAACTGACTGTCAAATTCTAAAGAACATACAATTTTAATGACATAATAAACTTTATTTGATCAAAATCGGTTCAGAAACGGCTGAAATATCCATAAATATATTTTTATTTAAAATGTTTGTCACCGGCAATCACCGGGCGATATTTAGACTTTTTAGAAAAATTTCAAAAAATGCTTGAAGACTAACTTTGAACAAAATCAGAATAGATTTTTTAAAAAGTCGTTGATGATATCTCTATTGAATCATAATTTTAACAAACATTAAATGCACAATTTTGTATGAAAAAAGGCTAAAACCAATTTTTTTTTTAAATAGCGCCCTCTTGAGTTGTAACGGCTCTTTTGAATGATAACGGGGGTTTTACTTAGTCTTTGGGGGGGGGGGGGGGGGGGGGGGACCAGAGCAGCAGGAAAAAAAATGTGGAACTTAAAGGACAGTTTTTGTAAGAATAATTTATCATTGTTTAAATTAAATTTTTCACAATAAAATACAAAAATAAGTCTCACTCCACACATGGATTTGGTGACTGTTCTTTTCTCTCTGTTATGTTGGTAGTTCAACAGATCTCCAGTAAGAATATTGCGTACAGTTGAGTAAATCGTACCAAGGGACCATTTATAGTGCTGTAACTGACCTTGATGATCGGATCGTTTGATCGGATCGGCAAAATTTTATCGATCTTCGAAATCGGATCGATGATCGGGATCGGATGATCGGCTATAAAAAAAATTTTTAAAAAAAATATTTAAAAAAATTTGGCGTAACCTTTCAGAAACACATGGGACTAAGCTCAAAATCGGCGCGAATAATTTTGTAAAAGGAGAGGTAATCAGTTTTAAATGAAAGCATACCCATACAAGATTACCTTGGGCTTATTAATATGGATATATGTTGCTTTGGTATTCATTTATATTCCCAAAATATGTTTTTTGGGATCATTTTCCAAAGAAAAAAAAAAACGGATTTTTTTTTTTTTTTTTTTTTTTGCCGATCCGATCTTCCGATTTTTTCTGCATGATCGGACATCGGCAAAAACGGTCCGATCATGTATGATAGGATCGTGATCGGCATGCCGATCCGATGATCGGTTTACAGCACTAACCATTTACAATACATTGAAGATGTGGGCTCGTTCCCAAATGCAGATCGTCAGAAATGTTGGGGGTTAAACTGTTGTCCCCATATTTAAAGGGATAGTTGAGTTTTGGTATAGAGGGCGCTACACAAAATGATTTTCCGTGAGATAATGACAGAGTGTGAAATTTGAAAGATCATACAATTTTGATGACAGAATAAACTTTATTTGATCTAAATCGGTTTAGAGATGGCTAAAATATCCATAAATATAACTATAATTTAAGCTTACTATAATTATTGTGGAGCCCAACAATAATTCAATAATTTTGAACCAGCCGTTAAAAAAAATTGCTTTCAAAATTAACAAAAGATGTTTTAAATATTTTTTGATGATCTCTCTAAAGGCATATATGCGTGGGTTATAAAGGGTAGTCAGCAAATTCCAACTCGACTCCACCGTAATCTCTCGAGGTAAACTCACGATATGTGTTGGATCGATCGAAGAGAGGTGCTTCGAAATATCTGAACAAAGGCCTTCTTATGAAATTGCATGCAGCAAACAAATTTCTCACGCTGTCAGTCCTAGGCATCAAACGGCGGCACTTTGAAGTCGGTTGCGGTTAAGCGTGTTACGTGATATTTTCACTCGTAAACATCTCTGATGGATCTCCATTCGACTAGTACAAACATTCAGAACGTGACTATTTTTGATGCATTTTTGACTCGGGTATTCGGAAGTGGGACAGTTTGCGATCGCTACTTATAACTGAGCCAATGGGGATTACGTACCGTGCGTAAAAGTGCGCAAGATGGATCCACGCGTCTAATAACCCACGCATATATGCCTTTAACAAAATATCACATGCACAATTGTGTAGTTCAAACCAATAAGTTTTTAGAGAGCACTCTCTTGAGTGCTCTTTTTGAGTGATAACAGGCTTTTTACTTAGTCGTTTGTAATTTTGTATACCTTTTGAGCATGGTGGAGTTATAACTATTAGTTTGTAATGTAATGGTGCAGGTTTTGGTTAAAAACCAGTTTGACCAAAACTGTACTCTCTTTACCAAAACTCAACTGTCCCTTACAAACCTTATAAGGACATTGGCAATTGCCAAGGCGAGGGCAAGGGCAAGTAACAAGACAAATTATCGCATAGGTATGACTTTATATTAAAGGGAACATTATTGACAAACAAACAATTCAAAGTTTATTTAAGCACTTGACTATTTTATTCTAGATATCAACTAGGCTCTATATATCCTCAATCAGAATCGGTCGGTGTAACCATTGTTGTCTTTCTATTCTATATTTTTTCCAGCACATGGTGATGAGTTTCAGAGTTACAGAGTTGCAGGTGTTATTGGGATACGCAGGACGAAATAAGAGCGGACGGAAACATGAACTGCAAGCACGAGCTTTGTCTCTCCTGAAAAATAACTGCAGCACTCCAGTGCAAATCAAGATCAAGGACTTGTACCGCAGGAGGTTTCCACGGCGACTAGTGGCAGTGGCGCCACCACCTCCATACCTATCGTCAATACCACAGGAAACGCAGCCAAAGCTGTCCAGCCACTCGTTGAACTCGAACTCTTTGTACTCGTCGCAGCAGCACGGACATTCGCAGCATTCTCCCCCAACATCGGCAGCGCACCATCACACCTCATCCTCCTCATCCCACGGACTATCTCACTCTCACACCTCACATAGCACGCACAGTGGACACAGTACGCATAGTTCACATAGTAGTAGTAGTACTGCACACAATGTACATTCTTCTTCGCATAGTTCGTTATCGCCTCTCGGGTCGACAGCGTGTCCGCCGCAAGTGTATCACCCGGATGTGAACCTCAAAGTTTTGCCCTTCTTTGACGTACTAGCGGAATTGATCAAGCCTTCAGCATTGAGTAAGAAAGATCTATTTTTGTTTGGAGGTCAACACTAACTAGAAAAAAATAGTAAAACTTATGATAGTAATCTTACATTGGATGATTGAAAAAACAAAAACATTGGAATCAAATTAATTTTTAAATATAAATTCTAAATTTATTATTTGAATTCTCTTTGATGAGAACATTTGACCCTTGATAACGGTCAAGAATAGAGTACCGAAGTTTGATTTCAACACTATTCACTGTCATAACCAATGGTTCTAAACCATTCGGGCCAAAGAGTGTATAAAGAGTTATACCACTTTTATATTTATAATGATCCCTTATTTACATTTAGTATCTTCTTAAAATTCAAATTTCCAGTGGTATCAGGAAAGTATAGAGATGCTTCACAAACACTGCTCTTCCACCTAAGCCCATCGCAAATCACACAGATCCTTGAGTCGCAGGATCCAAGAACGCGGAACTTTGCAGTGCAAGTACAACTAAGGTGAGTTTTTAAATGTTCCCCAAACAATACGAGATAACATATATTTTATTTGCTTTTGAAAGACATTTGTGTAAAAAATTCTTCATAACTAGGCAGATGTATTCTAAATTTGATTGAGGGTGACAATTGTAAGCCCGCTAATGATCAATGGTCTAGTCTAGTAGGCCTAGCCCATCTTATGCAGGCTTATGTAATGATATCCTTGTTCACTAAATTTTTGCTAGATTTATTGTTGTGAATACTAATGCTCCACCTTGCCTTTGTACAATGCTTTCGCTATCTAAACATGTCATTGCATTGCGGCATTGTATGACTGTATGAGTCCCCAATAGAGTGCAAGAATGCTAAAACAGGTTACTTTAGTGATCTACTATAAACTTTGTCAAAATCAATCAAAATGACATGGAGCTTTCACACTTCCTTGTACCTTGTTGTTTGGCTTAAATGGTAACTGAAAAATCAAATGGGTTTTGATTTTTTTTTAATGTTTCCCTAATTTATGGAGATATGATTGAATTTAAAAGTGTTCCAGAACCATTCATTTGTAATTCAAAGGATCTGGATTCGGATACTCTGTGCGAGCGATCAGGGTAGAAATTTAACATCAATTTTCACTTTTTTTACTAGGTAAACATCGTTTCTATGAAAAGTTAAGAATCTTAACTCACAATCTCACAATGATAATGTGAGTGGTCACGTAACCCGCTTTTGTTAGTGCAAGCTCGGATATGCTCAGATGACGTTTCATGCTGGACCTTTGGAAAACATGGCTGCCTCCAGTGTTCGCTCAAAACAGATGATAGTGGTTTCAAAAACTGATTATTTCCATTATTAGTGATATGCAAGAGGAAATTATACAACTAGAAGTGATGGGAATTATGCATGATCAGTAACAATTCCTGAAAATGCCCGCGTTTGACTCCCCTTTAATGAGTGTGTGGCCCTTTGATGATAGTAAGCCCATGCCATGCGAGGCCACTGATGCTAAGTTGTATGTGCTTATCTTCTCAATTTTGAAAACCTTGTGGGGCACCTTTTCATCATTATATAACATTTGGATTTTGAAAGGAAAAAGAAATTTTGCAGACTCACTAATGAATGCTGAATGAATGTGCTGGTTATGCATGACTGGCTATTACAAACAGCACTAAGGATTGTATTGTGGTAATGCATGACTAGTTTTTATGTTTGCCACATAAGGTCCAGTGCAAAACCAATTCAAGAGTTATATATTTTCATGTAGGGAGCTGGGGGTGTATTCTGAAGTTAAAATTTATTTTATCTACGTCATATCTACGTCACTAAAATATATTTTAGCAAATCGCTATGCCTTAAGTACAGTGTAATATTTTAGTGACGTAGATACAATAAATTTTAGCTTAAAATCTTTTTTAGAATACACCCCCTGGAAAAGTAGCCCCTAAAATATGAATTGTAATTTTCTGTGACATAGCCAGGGCTTGACACTAGCCCGCAGGGAAACAAAAATTAATATTTATTTTCGGGGGCTACTTTTCCAGCTCGTCTGCATGAAAGTAGCACTCTGAAAATTGTCTTGCAAAAGAACTCTATAGATGCAAATTTACTGGCCCTCTTTTTGGCATTTCGGGGGCTAAATCTCCCTGAGCCCCAGTGTATTTTTTTCTCACTGAGTCAAATTTTGGTGCCCTGATAGGGCAACTAGTTTTTCAAACTGATAATGAAAGAGGAGAAAAATTTCCATAGTGTAGTTTGCCTACCTTTAGGGGTTAAGATTTTGGTTAGTATTATACAATAAAATATAACTTTGGGTCCAGTCATTTTTAGCTCATCCGGCCCGAAGGGCCCGATGAGCTTATGCCATGGCGTGGCGTCCGTCGTCCGTCCTTCTGTCCGTCCACAGTTTTCAAAATGCTTCTTCTTCGTTATTTTTCAACCGATTTTAATTCTGATTGTTTCATAAGATAGGGCTAGGAGGGGGATTTAAAACTTCTACACAGAATCGTGAAATTCATTATCTATGGTAATTTATGCAAATTTATTCGAAATCACAACAAATGCTTCTTCATTTCTCGACCGATTTTGATTTGGTTTGCTTTATCTGGTAGAGCTAACTTTGGTACACTAAACTTCTACACAGAATTTTGAAATTTTTCTCCATTCATTAATTATGGTAATTTTTAATTTTTTAATTTTTTAATTTTGTTAATTTTTTTACATTTTTTTACATTTTTTTTTTTTTTTTTTTAAATATTTTTTGTATTGTTTTTTGTTTGTTTGTTTTTGTTTTGTTTTTTGTTTTTTGTTTTTTTTGTTTTTGTTTTTGTTTTTTTCCATGTCCTTTCCGGTGCGTCAAATTTATATTTTTTTCGCTCTAATTTTTTATTTTTTTATTTTTATGTCCCTTCCAGGGCATCAAATTTTTATTTTTTGACCAGTTGAAAAGTGTACCACATGAAATTTGCGATATTTGATGTTGCGAGATGGCGGATGAGCGCTACGTCATTGACGTTCTGGTTGTTTTGTGCCATACAAAATTGAGAGATATTAATTTTACTGGCCTGACTGTAGGACTTAGCAGCTTCAATGTACGCAAGCAGGGCTTGATACTAGCACTTGCCTGCTTGTAAGAATTTGTGTCGGGCAAGTACAAATTCATAAATTGTCTTGTTTGCTTGCCCGAGCGGGCAATTTAATTTTGTTTAATTATGAGATAACAATGTTATTTCATGTGTGAATCTGATTTAGATATAAGAGGGCAAATTCATTTTATATTGCCCCTTGGGGCAAGTCAAATTTATGAATTTACTTGCCCGAATGCAGGGTAGGAAATATATGGGGGCTGAGGGTGATTTTGCCCCTTAATTTTCAAAATAGCCCCCTGAAATCAGGAGAAAGCCCCTAAAACTGCCATAGGGTATTGTGTGATATATTTTTGCCCGAATGGGCCAGTACAGAAAAAAGTTAGTGTGGAGGCTTGACACAAGAAATGAAGGAAAGTGAGGTCACTGCAGAGGTATATTTGATTTATTGCAGAGTAGTAACTGACAATAATTTTAGAAAATGTCAATAAATTAGACATGATAAATTGTGTTTTTTTATGTACAGGAAAATTTGCTTTATTCACATTTTACTGTAATTGTAAAAAAAAAAAAACATCTGGCTTGTCCCTTTTAAAGGGACTAAGTAACATTTTCCAAATAAACCTCAAAATCCAATTGGAATTCTAGTGGTTCTCTCATACCTTGTTGTGTTCGTATTAACAAAAAAAGCATGGGACAAGTTTCGGTTTTTCTAATTTCCCTTTCGTTAAAAAGATATTTACGATCGAAGTGGATCGTCGAAACCGTGTACAAAGTCAGTGCAATGAGTTATTGAACATCACTTTGCATTTTTGCTCATTATTCTGCAAACTTGAAATTTTCATATCAGATAATTCATTACTTTTTGAACATGTCAACAAAGTTACTAGATCCCTTTAAAGGGAAAGTTGAGTTTTGGTATAGAGGGCGCTACACAAAATAATGTTGTTGTGAGATAATGAAAAACTGAGTGTCAAATTTGTAAGAACATACAATTTTAATGACAGAATAAACTTTATTTGATCAAAACCGGTTCAGAAATGGCTGAAATATCCATAAAAATAACCATTTGTAATAATTGTGGGGCCCCACAATTATTTGATAATTTTAAACCAGTCGTTAAAAAAAAAATTAAAATGCTTCATTTTGTCTTTTCTATAAGTTGTACAAAATAGGTTTTGTAATAGTAGTTAATAGTCTCTTTATCTGATCTAATCACTATTTCAACAAAACATCACATAGTAAATGCTTACTATGTAGAGAAAATTAGGTATGATTTATTTTGTTTGTAATTCCTAACTGTGCTTTACAAACAAAGTGGCTCGAGGCATAATATTTTCATGAGATTCTTTATTATTTCATGGGAGTACATGGGAGATTGAGCAAAGTATGTATGATAAAGTCGGGAGTGATGATATTGCACGTTATCCTTCTTTTTGCTTGTATAATATACATGTACAATCGTGTAGTTGTTTGTCCTTTAAAGGGACTTGGTAACATCAATTGTCCAAATCCTCAAAATAAAATGTTAATTGTAGCGGTTCCCTCATACCTTGTTGTATTCGTATTAACAATAAAATCATGGTACCAGTTTGGGTTTTTCAAATTTCCCTTTCGTTACAAAGATAAGTACGATTGAAGTATTCAGATAAGAAAAACTCCCCCGGAGTTTTGAAACCGTGTACAAAGTGAGTGCAGTGAGTTAGGGAATATCACTTTGCATTTTCGCTCATTACTTCGCCATGCAATGTCCATTTGACTTGAAATTTTCACACAATACCCTGTGGACATATGAGATAACAACAATATACATTGCATCAACCCTTCATCACTTTTTGCACATGTCAACAAAGTTACTAGATCCCTTTAATGTTCCCATGGAATTAAGAAGAGAGTAAATAATAACTAGAATCATGACGACCATTGGCCATGCTTTGGAAACCGACTTTGCACGTCAGCACCTTCCCAGTGGCACAAGGTTATTATGAAGCGTGTGCTCTGAAATTGATTAATTTTATTTAGAGGTTATTTTCAATCAAGTCAATTAATGCTGAATTCTGCATACTTCTTTTGGTATGATACATTGCACTGTAGATTTGTTCACAACACTATACATTCCTCCCAGTTGAATGTACTTGTATAGTCTTGTATTTGTAACCAATAATAATGGGATAGAGCCTTTGGGACAGTTGGTATAGTACATGTACGTCCAGATCACAGTTGAATTCTACATAGAGTAGGAAGTAGATGTACACTTGTAAGTACATGTAATTTAAATTTGTAAATAAATTCTCTGTGCGGCCGGGCTACTAGTAACAAATTTCCTCTTAATTTTTAGTAGCCAAAAATTAAAGCAAATTACTAACCCCAAAATTATATTTAATTTGCAAACATTTACAAAACCTGTTATTATGAATGAAGAGGGAGGAATACCAGACCTTTCCATTTTGTAATTAAACATCTACAACACAAGTTGTTCAATCAGGCTACCAAACTTTTTATTTTTTTATTTTACCAGAAGTAACATCAGGGCCAGTGATAGTACTAAGCACTGGTTTCAAACAACTTTGTACAACATGATGAAACAAAATTGAACTGTAATTGTAATTAAAAAAAATGAAATGTCTTTAATAAAATATGCTTGTTGACGATTTGGCTAGTCACTGTGCAAACTAATCAATGATCACTATTTGAAAGCACATTGAGAGAACATTTATAAAAAAATTTATGATGGTAAATGGACAGTTTCATTCGTTTTTTTTATCTTTCATTTTATGTTATAATATTAACGTCTTAGAATCTTATTTTGTAAAATAAAATTTGCATTGTATTGTACATACAGTTGTACTTGTACCCATGTAAAATACATTTTTGCTTTCGCAGATTCTGCCTGGCAGAA
The DNA here is from genome assembly GCA_037951105.1 of Echinarachnius parma. NCBI lineage: Eukaryota > Metazoa > Echinodermata > Echinoidea > Clypeasteroida > Echinarachniidae > Echinarachnius > Echinarachnius parma. The sequence goes on from JBAMJV010002650.1 coordinate 11,138, forward strand.
ACAAGCTGTGAACAAGAAGATCGCATTCCAACAAGTGTAACAGTTAAAATCAACGGGAAACTGTGCACCTTACCGGTAAGTTGATAAGTTATATTGTACAATATATTGTGCGTGTTTTTTGTTGTTGTGGCAATTGTGTGTGCTTCATTCCTTAGAGCCACGATTTATTGATATTTAAGATAATTTTGTGTACAAATGATGAAAGCCCAAATTTTGTTGGGAGGCATTATAAAAAATGTTCTCAGTGTTGTTCATGCATGAATAATATTTGTTTATACCAATGTCCAGGGGCGGATCTAGCTTTTTGCTAAGGGGGGGGGGGGTTTGACCCATTGACGATGCAGAGCATCGTCCACGAGCCGCGAAGCGGCGATTTTTTTTTGCTATTTTGAACCCCCGTAAGTGATGTTTTCCACATCACATTTTCACTTGGCAGAACAAGGGGGGGGGGGGGTTTAAACCCCCCCCCCCCCCGTAGATCCGCCACTGATGTCTCATATTCTATGTACATACAATTATTAGTGACTTTGATTATAATTTCAAGTAAAATGAAAAGTGATGTAAATGATCTAAAAAGTAATGTGTTGCATGTATTTAAAGGGATAGTTGAGTTTTGGTAAAGAGAGTACAGTTTTTGTCAAACTGAATTTTAGTAACCAAAACTGACACCATTTTTACAAACTAATAGTTATAACTCCACCATGATCGAAAGATACAAAATTACAAATGACTAAGTAAAAAGCCTGTTATCATTTTTTAAAAAGCTGTTCAAATTTAAGAGGGTGCTCTCTAAAAACTCATCGGTTTCAACCATTTTAAATTAAATATTGTGCATGTTATGTTTTGTTGAAATAGTGAATAGATAGAGAGATAATCAACAACTATTTAAAAACCTCATTTGTAAATTTTTGAAGAGGAAGCATTTTTTTGAAATTTTTAACGGCTGGTTCAAAATTATTTTGATCAAATAAAGTTTATTCTGTCATTAAAATATTATGCTCTTTCAAATTTTACACTCAGTTTTTCATTATCTTACACAAAATTATTTTGTGCAGCGCCCTCTATAACAAAACTCAACTATCCCTTTAACTGCAATTTTCCATTTTATATTTTAAAAAAGTTTTTTTAAATGATGATGTTTTTAAATTATTTACATGTCCAATTACAATATCTTGACCCCCAAAACAACAATACAAGTGTGATTATGATGTACAGTTAGTAAACATTTGCATGCATTATATTGTGTTTTTCTTCCCTGACACCTTGTGTTACCCTTGGGCATAACATGTTTACAAATTAATCTCAACTCCTCATTGAAATTTAAAGTAAAAATATTAACTATGTATAGTCTACCGAAGGTAGACCTTAGGGTAGGAGCTTGCTTCAATTCCCATGTGTATGCTATGTAGTTTGCATTGAGTATCGTTGAATTGTGTGTGTGAATGTATTACTTACATGTACATGTATTGGGACAAGTTGTATTTAGATATTTATGCAGGGCTCCACATTTTTTACAGTGGCGGCGTAGGTGGACTAGTAAAATAATTCCTCTCAAATTATAATATTACCGGTAAAGGGATCTAGTAACTTTGTTGACAAGTGCAAAAAGTGATGCGTAGTTAATAAAATGTGTATTGGTGTGATCTGATATGTCCAGAAAGTAATGTGTGAACATTTCAAGTTAATTGGATGTTATTTGGCTAAGAAATGAGCGAAAATTCAAAGTGATATTTACTTACTCATTGCACTTACTTTGTACATGGCTGAAAAGGTCCCGTAGATAATTTCATATCCGAACACTTCAATTGTAAATATCTTTTGTACAAAATGGAAATTTGAAAAACCGAAACGTGTCCCATGCTTTTATTGTTAATACAAATAAAACAAGGTATTAGGGAACCGCTAGAATTCCAATTGGATTTTGAGGATTTGGACAATGTTACTAAGTGGGACTTAGTAACATTGTCCAAATCGGTCCTCAAAATCCAATTGGAATTCTGGCGGTTCCCTCAACCGTTGTATTCATATTAACAATAGGAGCATGGGACAGGTTTCGGTTTTTAAAATTTCCCTTTCGTTAATAAGATATTTACAATTGAAGTGTTCAGATGTTAAATTATCCACTGGACCGCGAAAGCCGTGTACAAAGTGAGTGCATTGAGTTAGTGAATATCACTTCGCATTTTTGCTCATTAATGTCCATTTAACTTGACACGGACATATCAGATAACAACATACATTGTATCAACCACTTATCACTTTTTGCACGTATGTCAAAGTTACTAGATCCTGAAAACAAAAATTCTGGCCACTATTTAAATTTTTTAATTTCACTAATTTTATTGATTGAAATAAGAGATTATTAACAATTCTTTCATGGAAGAATACAATTGAATCTCATTCTGTCATTGTCAGTTTGAAAATCCTGTTGGGGGCCATTTACAAAGTACGTACGCAGAGGTGGGGGGGGGGGGGGGTTAAAGCTGATGCGTACGCTCCATTCAACCATGTGTATACTAGGCTTGGGCGTCAGAACCGATTACCCGATTCTACTCGACTCCAGAAATGGGAATCGGCCCTCGATTCCTGAATAGCGTGATTGTGTGATTTTGCAGGTATGAATTATGTGTACGATCTGAGAATCAATTCCGCTCAGAATCGAGACATGGTTATGGAACCGGAATCGACTCCAAGCTGGGGCAGAACCGCCCAAGCCTAGTGTATACAAAGTGCGTACAGGGGGGGGGGGGGGGGGGGGGGGGGGGAGGGGAGGGGTTAATTTCGGACCAAAAATTGCATAGTACTTTGCCTGATCAGGACACCAAAATATTCCATACAATTTTGCTGGCCCAAGGCCAAGAATTCAAATTATATTGGCTCAGGCCATATTTATACTTGCAATTGCCTAGGTGAAGTCAAGGTGTCCTAGAACCCTGTTTTATGGGTTGTGTGCTTGGGCACTGGGCACAGGAATCACTGCTGTATGTACATGTACAGGTAGCAAACACACGAACACACACACTTACACACAGACACACTCATGCACACACAAAAAGACTTACACACACACACGCGCACACACGCACACACACACACACACACACATACACACATACGCACGCACGCACGCACACACACACATGCACACACACACATGCACACATTGCACTAGTGTACATAGTACATACTACTGTACTTAACTAAACAAACATGCTGGAGGTGTCAGGTTCAAAACACTGTTGAGCAGCAGAAGGATGCAAGTCTGTACACTTTGTATTGACTTAGCACCCTTATGCCCCTCAACTGGTTAAATGTCAATGGTGAGAATGTCAGAGGTTAGATTTCAGTGTGAAGCAGACAATAAAAAAGGCTTGATTAGGGTTTAGCTGCTGAGATAGTGTTACAGTATTGATTGCAAACTCTATCCTTGTACCTTTGGCATGAATGTTTTAAAGGAGGAGAGTTGCATTGGTGCTCAACGTAATGTATTTTTATGCACAATTCAGAATACGCACTTTCTTGCAGGCCGCAATAATTTTGTCGGTGCAAAATTATAATATTCTATATGCCTGAATAACAATAAATACAGTCAAATATCTCTTGACGTCAGTTTATAATTAAAATATTTGTATAAAGAATGTACTCTCATTGTTTATATGGAATCCACACCTAGGGTTAAAATACAAGTAACCAAAATATAAATGACAATTTAAATTAATCTACCTACAAAAAAACTTCAGCGAAATTATGGTAATTTTCAATTTTTTTCTATTTTTTAATACAACAAATGTTCACTTCAGAAGTTCAGTTTTACAGTACTGTTACCTCATGACTTTTTTTTCATGTCTCATGAAATTTTGGAAGTTGAATTATAAAGGTTAAAATACATTTCTTGTGACATACAATGTACATTATCGTCCAAGTATCATCATGACTTAAAAATAAATTTACATAATTACTGATGATGTACAAGTATCTAAAATTAACAAAATTATTTGCATAATCACAGGACACATTCCTTCTCATGTAAACATATCAAGTGTGGACATCCATAGTTTCATACACACACATATACTCTGTGTATAATTGTGTGTGTGTGTATGTAGCTCTATGTGATTTTGTGTGTATGAGTGTGTACATGTACATGTACAGGGTATGTATACTACATGTACATGCTGTGTGTGTTTTTCTGTGTGTCCATACACAGGCCACACACTGATGTGCAGAATAATTGTGTATGCATACTTAACCCATTGGCCAGGGTGTGAGCTATTAATAGAATGCCTGTCCACAGTACAGAGAGATATGTTTGCTAGTTGGATATCTTGTTCCACTGCCTTGCCTCAAGAAATATTAAATGAATAGCACTTTTTTTTTCAGTCCATGGGTTTGAACATGTAATTATTTGCTGAGTAGGAGTTCCTGCCTAAAATGGACCTAAGTTCCTGTCCATAATGAACGAGAAGGTTCTTGAGGAGCATTGAATTTATAAATTCGTCCAGTGCCTGAACTTTGACGGTTTGACCCACATTTTGATTTTGGTTCTGCTAAGTGCTATACCGTTTTGACAGACCAATGGCATTTTGGAACTTTTTCGAAATTTGTAATTCATTATTGTGTGAACCCCCCCCCCCCCCCCCCAAAAAAAAAATTTTTTTTTTAAATACAAAAATACCAAAATACAAAAGGACAAGAAAATAAGAAAAAAAAATTATTTTAAAGGTAAATGACAGTAGTGGGAAATGCCCCACACACAAAAAATGAAATGTATGCTCTTATTACCAACCATGTGAAAGAATATAATTTTTACTAATATGGGATAACAATTTGGCCAGGAAACCGCCTCCTAATTGATATATTTGCAAAATTATAAAACTGATTTATTGTAAATATATTGCCAATGCCGAATCAAATATATTAAAACGCAAAATTCCCTGGCATGCAACCATGTTGTTTTGTTTTTTTCACCAAATCCCGGCAGTTTTTTAAAGTGAAGTGGGAAGGTCGACTCGTTCGAGATCACTTGGCTAATGATAATTAATCAAAAGAATCCGGAATAATTGTTTTATATCTTCATGCATTAATCATCCAATTCATAAAGCATGCAGTTGAAGGTGGTCCCAACATTAAAGGTGATAAATTAAAGGTTAAAATTCAGACAGACCGTTGTAAGTTTTCATCAAAGATTCAAAGAGTATTTTTTTAAATGCATTCATAGAAACTCATAATTCTGAATTCCCAAGTGTGAACGCCTCTCCTCAAAAAAACAAATGCTTTGAAACCGTCTGCATTACATAAAAAGGGTGTGACGTCATTGCAGGCAGATATACAGATGAATGCAACTTCCCCCTGCTATAACATCATTTGTTCACAACCCTGCAATCAAAAATGTAAAGGGTCCGGGTTAGCTAGTCATGGACAGTTTTTACACTAGTGGAAATATGCCATTTGCTGTTATTTACATTTTTTTTTTTTTTAAACAGGCTGGAATACTGACCAATAGCAAAAAAATTAATATTTTTATTTCGGCGGCTCCTTTTCGGGGGCTACTTTTCCAACTTTCGGGGCTACTTTTATCTTCTCGGGGGCTACAAATTTCCGGGCTCTTTTTCGAATTTCAAGGGCTACTATTAAGCTCTAATGCTGTAAGTGATCATCTGATAAGCATTTGATCACGATTCAAACAGAAAATATTTTAAAAATCCTAAAAAATCCAAACAAATTTTGGGCGTGAATTCGCCCGCCGCCCCCGTGTATTTTTTTCGCTGTTGACCAAAATTGATATATGAATGTATTTATTTGGTTTGCAGGGCTACTTTAAATGCAATTGTATTCATGAATTCATAAATGTGTTTTGATTGATTTAAATTGAAACAAATTGACTTGAACTTGTTTTTTCTTGAACTCATGCAGCCTTGCTTCCCCCTAACAAGCCTGTTTTTAAAGTGAAGCGGCCATGTTGGCCAATCACATTTATCACCAAGTTTGGCTTCATGCTGGTCAATGCTTCCTAATGCTTGATCTTTGATAGGTCTGTAGTCCTCATGTTTGTATACTGTGTCAATCATTTACAAATTACAACTTTCAGTTCATTTTTCTTTGTTTATATCTAAACCCATGCAGCCATGCTTCCCCCAAAACAAGCCTGGTGTGGAAGTAAAGCGGCCAGGGCGGCCAATCAACATCACTCAGCTGACGCGGCTGAACGCAACCATGCCAAACTACATCGAGGTGCAATGGATCCCAGAGATTGGAAGGGTAAGACATAAACAAATACATACTTAAGCGAAATGTTAGTAAGCCATATTAAAAGTAAATTGCACAGATAGCATAATTTCTAGAAGAATGACATCCTTTCTTGAGAAATCAGAAATCATGAAATGAAACTGGAAATCATGAAATTAAATACATGTACCTATTTGTGGCAGTGGCATAACACTTTCACTATCATTTGATCTATGCCAAGGTTCTGGGTTTTCCCTAAACTTCTTTCCTTTTTATTAATAGGAAGGAAATAATAACAATAAAACAAAAAAAACAGACAAGAACACACCTAACAACAGCTGATTTTTTCTTCTTCTGGGAATTACCAATTTAGGGAATCCTGGTAATGTTTCTAAGAAGGCATAAACATCTAGTATGTTATATAAAGATACCCTTTCTAAATGTATGCAGTATTTCATGAAAGTTTGGTCGAAATATGAGGCATTAAAGGGACAGGTCCACTTTTACAAAACGTCTGAACAGCTTTCAGTTGACGGATGGGGATCAATGTAACACGCAAAAAAAAAGATCAGAGCGAACAGCCCTCTAATTTGGATTCTACGAATGAAAAACGAATGCGTCCCTCCATTTAAACTATATATCGGTCAATAAAGGAGTTCAACTGATTTAGCATAATATTACAACAATATAGTACTAATTCTCGTAAAGGTATTGTGAAGCCGACATTTGTTAACGTATGTCACGGAAAAAGATCTCAAAAAGAAAGAATATATAATTACATGTAGTCAGTTTAAGCGATGTTTGGGTATTTTGCTTGGTAAACGCTCACACATTAGTACTTATGCGCGAGTCACGTAGCTAGCGCGGGTCACGTAGGGGTCATGCATACCGATCTGGCACTCCGTGAAATCTATGTACAAACTTACTCACCGGCCGAAAATACGTATGTACCTAATTAACCGACGTCCCTCAGTTTATTCAGTTTTAGGTCTATAACTCCACGAAAAAGAGATTTCAAGCCCTAATTTTTTCAGGCATGCTATTAAATGACATTTCCTTTCATATAAGACAATAACCTCGCAACTTTTGAATTTTGGCTTGCAAAAGTGGATCTCTCCCTTTAAATGAGATAGAGAGGGGGAAAGTGAGAAAATGGAGAAGATGGAATATAAATAATTAAAGGTCAATGACAGAGGTTTCATGGAAGGATCAGGAAAAGTCTAAAAATAGTCTGTGGGCTTGGGCCAGTAGACATTTGCCCAGGGGCAGTAGACATTTGATGACACACGCAGTACCCCAGGGTACCGTTGTACCCTGGTATCCCGCGTTGTGTAGCGCCATCTTGTGTCCACCCGAATTACAACCGTATTGCATTGTGCATGCAGTGCGTGCGTTGTGTATGCACGCTATACCCCGGTACAGCCCTAAAAAATAAATACATTATTAAACAAAATGGCGGATTTTCGTTTGGTACCCCAGGGTACCATTTATGTCATTTAACAAATGAGATAAAATTATGGGGCCAGTATATAAATATATATGCTTTCTTTAGGCCATTAAAATTTGACTTGCCCCACCGCTCCGTATGTTAGCAAAAAAGGAGTCAGTGTAGTAGAACCTTGCGGTCTGTCCATCCTTTGAATTTAAAGCTAACGAATATAGATTTTATCATTTTGAAACACTTGTATGTTAATATTTGTGTATGTTATGTTGTAATCATGCAAAATCTTCATCTAGTCAGACATGCTAAATTGCTAATTTCATACATGTATTCATGGTGCGAAAAGTTGTATTCTTTACCCTCTTAATAAATCATTTCCTGTTGGGCTATATAACTATATCGATCTAAGTTTCAAAATAAAGCAAACTCGCAATATGATGCCAATACTAATTAGTCATCTTCTGGCTGTGTAGAACGAAAAATGATGACTAATTGGTGTACGTCGTACATTTTGCATGATTGTATTATAATGAAAAAACATGATTCTATTTATATTTTTACTAATGACAGGTCAAGGATGTGTCCAAACTATATCATACATGTACGCATGTACAAGATGCAAACTTGCATCCACCTACACACACACACAGATGCATGACTTCACATAAAACACAAACGTAATCTCACTTAAGTTACAAGCACACAGAAGCACACATGCTTCAAATTCATGCAAAATCATCATTATTATAGTTATTGTTAATAAATTGTTATTATCAATAAATTATTTGTTTTATTATTTGTATTCTATGTGTTTATTTTTATCATTAAATTATTATACAGATTATATCATGTGTTATTATTTTCATTTCGTATTTTTGTTATTAATTATCATTGTTATTATCATTATGATTATTATTATTATTTTTATCATTTTTATTATTATTATCATTGTTATTATTATTATCGTTGTTATTATTATTATTATAAATGGCGAGTCAAAACGTTTACTTAACGTTTCAACGTTTTTTCACGTCTAAACGGTTAGTAAAACGTGTAAACGTTTATTTTTAAAGTTTTTAAAAACTTTTAAACGTTTTAAAACGTTAAAGACAACGATTAATCGTTCAGTGAAATAAACAGAATAACTCGGCACTAGTTTTTATTAGCTCATCCGGCCCGAAGGGCCCGATGAGCTTATGCCATGGCGTGGCGTCCGGCGTCCGTCCGTCCGTCCGTCCGTCCGTCCACAGTTTTCAAAATGCTTCTTCTTCGTTATTTTTCAACCGATTTTGATTCTGTTTGTTTCATAAGATAGGGCTAGAAGGGGGATTTAAAACTTCTACACAGAATCGTGAAATTCATTATATATGCTAATTTATGCAAATTTATACGAAATCACAAAAAATGCTTCTTCTCCTTCATTTCTTGACCGATTTTGATTTGGTTTGCTTTATCTGGTAGAGCTAACTTTGGTACACTAAACTTCTACACAGAATTTTGAAATTTTTCTCCATTAATTAATTATGGTAATTTATGCAAATTTATTCCAAAAATCACAAAAAATGCTTCTCCATTTCTCGACCGATTTTGATTTGGTTTGCTTTATCTGGTAGAGCTAACTTTGGTACACTAAACTTCTACACAGAATTTTGAAATTTTTCTCCATTAATTAATTATGGTAATTTGTTATTTATTTATTTATTTATTTATTTATTTATTTATTTATTTATTTATTTATTTATTTATTTATTTATTTATTTATTTATTTATTTATTTATTTATTTATTTATTTATTTATTTATTTATTTATTTATTTATTTATTTATTTATTTATTTATTTATTTATTTATTTATTTATTTATTTATTTATTTATTTATTTATTTATTTATTTATTTATTTATTTATTTATTTATTTATTTATTTATTTATTTATTTATTTATTTATTTATTTATTTATTTTTATTATTTATTTATTTATTTATTTATTTATTATTTATTATTTTTTATTTATTTTTTTTTTTTTTTATTTATTTTTTTTAATTATTTTTTTTTTATTTTATTTTTTTTCCCATGTCCCTTCTGGGGCTTCAAATTTATATTTTTTTCACTCTAATTTTTTTTAAATTAATTTTTATGTCCCTTCCAGGGCATCACATTTTTATTTTTTGACCAGTTGAAAAGTGTACCACATGAAATTTGCGATATTTGATGTTGCGAGATGCCGGATGAGCGCTACGTCATTGACGTTCTGGTTATTATTATCATACTTATCATTATTTCAAAATGTAACTTAACATTTTCTTGCAGTCGTACTGTCTGGCAGTGGACCTTGTGAGACAGCTCAACTCGGAGATCCTTCTTCAAAGGCTTCGCAGCAGAAACATCCGCAATCCAGACCACTCAAGAGCACTGAGTAAGGCCCGTCAAAGAATTGTATTTGCATAGCCCGCCCGACCGGAACAATTTCCCATTCCTATATGTGACCTTACACCACAAAACGACCGTTATGTCGCTGTGGTAGTTTGTCTGTTATTAGCTGATATAGCCAGATTTTGTTTAAGATATGAAATTCAGGATGTTAGTATTTCCTGAATGAGGGTATCATAATCTTCCTTTTGTAAAATTTTGAGCGTCAGAAATCATGTATAAATATGATTTTTAATCAAATAAATATGATCAGATAACAGTGCTTGAATGGACGCCGATCTTTGAAACAGCCCGTTTTCTCCCTAACTTTAAAACTGATTCAGCCATGTTCCAAATCTCGGGTGCTCATTTTGAGAGGGTTCGCTTAGTCCAAATATGACAAATTATATACCATTTTAAAGGTAATGACTTCTACTTTAATGTTATGTAAAAATTAGCACAATCATTTTTCCCGACTTATTGGTCGTTTTGTGGTGTGAGGTCACATATATACTTTCAACAACAACAAAATTGCCTTGATTGCTAAAAATGACAACTGCGATCATGATGGCTGATCCGTACCATTGGCTAATATCGATATCGCTTCACTTACGTGTTAATTAAAAGGACTAAGTAACAATGTCCAAATCCTCAAAATCCAATTGGAATTCTAGCGGTTCCCTCATACCTTGTTGTATTCGTATTAACAATAAAATCATGGACAGGTTTCGGTTTTTCAAATTTCCCTTTCGTTAAAAAGATATTTACGATTGAAGTGTTCAGATGTTAAATAATCCAACGGATCGCGAAAACCGTGTACAAAGTCAGTGCAATGAGTTTGTGAACATCACTTTGCATTTTTGCTCATTACTCGGCCATATAACGTCCATTTGACTTGAAATTTTCACACAATACCCTGTGGACATATCAGATAACAACAATATACAATGGGTGATTTCAAGTATGGTGTTTGGGGTTGGTGTTAGTGCTTATTAAACACTAACGCCGGCCTTAGGCGCCATATTTGAAATCCCCCAATGTCACTGTATACCATCCTAACACGAAGTCATCTCAAATATGGTGCCTAAGGCCGGTGTTAGTGTTTAATAAGCACTAACACCAACCCCAAACACCATACTTGAAATCACCCATTGTATCACCTATTTATCACTATTTGTCAACAAAGTTACTAGATCCCTTTAAATATGGTCACTGACAAATTTCGTGATCAATATAAGAATTAACAAGATTAATATGCCTGTTTTTATATTGACAATTCAATGCAGGGTTTATAAAATAAAAAAAATGTCCTGAAAAGAGGCCATCCTGTAGATCCTGGTTGATTATGTTATACAGTCTGAAGATTGATAGTCCTGCATGTAGTTTTAGATAGCATTAGTTGGGGGGGGGGGGGGGGGGGGGTAGTGACTAAAAGATTGAATTTATTTTTTAGCTTGAGTCTGGGACCTTTTTTTAATGTGCAGTTTGGCATGCTTCCAAGATAATTGCACTCACATTTTTTAATGTGAAGGTTGTATACATGTACTCTCCATGTATAGCGATATCTAAAATAATAATACAGCTTACATTATTCAGACCCAAGTATTTGTTGGGGTTGGGGTGACGGTGGACAAGCTAATTTATTATTAACTCTATTTATTTAGTAGAAATCTGATTTGGCACGATTCCAAGATAATTGCACTACCATTTTGCAATGTTTACTTTGTGTATATTTCATCGTCATCTATAGAAATATACAAACAAACAAACATGGGCGTTCGGGCACACTTTTGCGAGGGGGCCGAGGTCTTTTGCCCAAATATCATTCCCGATTTCACTAGACAGGCAAATGTCGGAATATGACATTGTTTTGCCCCAAAATTACATAGTTTTTCTCAAATGTTAGATGCCTTTTTCTGAATATTGCCATTTTCAAAAATTATCAGGGTGTGTAAGTGTGGGTGGGTGGGGGGGGGGGGGGGGGTGGGGGGTTAGGGTTAGCCCCCACTGTAGCCCCCTTGCCTAGTATGAGTATGTACTTCTTCAACAATTATAGATTATTTGTGGGGGAGGGGTGACATTGGCCAAAGTATCATATTGATTAGGAACTGTGATTTAGAAGTGTTGCTGCATATTATATTGCAGATTTGGCACATTTCCAAAAACTGACTTTCAATTTGATAATGTGTAAATTTCTATGGAAAATTATCTGGTACCATTTTTCTTCTTGTACTTAAGTACATTTCAAGGGCGACCATGGCTTGGGGGGGGGGGGGGGGGTGATGGTGTCTTTAGGGTAAGAACTTGTAAGCTATAATGTACAATTCTGGTAAGTGTTTATGTTATAAACTTGGCACGTTTCCAAGAGATTTGCCCTCACGATCCGGTGTTATTTGCATGTATTTAATCTGCAGAACTAATGCTTTCTCTTCATTCAAATGCATATTGTATACCATGAATGCTACATGTAAACCTGTATTATGTAGATGTATGTATGTATTATGTTCATATATTTCATTGTATTAGAATAAAAATATGCTAGAAAATAATTGATGGGTCATTCATTATATATGCAGTTTAAGAATGAAAGACCTCTGTACTTTTCTGACTGTTTATTTCATAAACTTAAACCCTACTTTTGAGGGAAATTAAATTTGAGCATTTTTATGCCTCCGCCAACGAAGTGGCCGGAGGCATTATGTTTTTATACTACTGGCTTACAAGTGTGACTTGCACAGTTGTCTATGATTCGTATGTTTTCATAGATTCTCACTATAACCCTTGAAAATTTGTCTTGAAATTTGTCTCAATCATATATTTTCTTTTTCTCAATCTCCACCAGTCAAAGAGAAGCTGTCTCTTGATCCGGAGAGTGAAATTGCCACCACCAGCCTGCGTGTCTCCCTCTTGTGTCCCCTCGGCAAGATGAGGATGTCTGTGCCGTGTCGACCTTTGACCTGCAGTCACCTCCAGTGCTTCGATGCCTCCCTCTACATCCAGATGAATGAGAGGTGAGTGTCATCATTAGTTGACCACCAGACTAATAGAGTACTGAAGTGTGATTTTAACAATATTTGTAGATGCAAAAGCGAACAATAGCCCAACAGAGGGTAATGATGAATACAATTGAAAACAAATGCAGAGTGAGCTCTACTTATGGAATTATTTATCATTTCCAAAAATTTAAATGTAAAAAATAATAAATAATTTAAATGTAATCCCTAAAGAGTTAATACAGAACCCACCAGGTTCCCATATAGGCAATGGCAGCGAAAAAATTTATATTTTTTATTTCGGGGGGCTCTTTTTCGAGGGCTACTTTTCCAATTTTCGGGGGCTACTTGCTGTAAGTGATCATCTTAAGCATATGATCACGATCCAAACAGAAAATCCAAACAAAAAAATATTTTAAAAATTGCCGGCTACTTTTTTTGTTTTGGGGGGTTTTTTTTGGGCATTTCGGGGGCGAATTCGCCCGCAGCCCCTGTGTATTTTTTCCGCTGGGCAATGGGTTAACCTGTTCCCTACTAGATTTTGCAATACAGGGCTAACCAGGTTCCCAAAAGTAATGGGTTAACAGGAGTACCCGAATAAGTGGAGAAAATCTAAAGAAATTTAAGAGAAAGGTTTGGTAAAATCCTACCCTTTAACAGGAGTACCCCTTTAAAGATTATCCCATTAAGTGGAGACTACTGTACAGTCTGTACTCGACCATAAATGCAAACAAATTTCATGTAACTATGCTTGTCTAGTAGAGAAATGGTAATATTTATTGACACCAAATGAAAATTTTTTTTTGTCTAGGTTCGGATCAGAAGCCATAAATTATTATAAATGGTATTATATTGTTTTGTCTCAGGAAGCCATTATTGCTGTTGTTTTTCTAGTCAGGATCTATTCCGTCAATTAATTTGGAATGGAGACAGAAAAATTCACTGGTGTAAACTTCAATTGACCTTTTGTGTATATTTTCATTATTTCTATCGATATTGAATTATATATCTTGTTCTTTTTTTTTTGCATAGTAGTATAACGTAACACTTTATGCAAATTGCAATATTTTGTATCATGTCTTTTAGTTTCGGTCTTAATTGTATACATTGTATGAATTGCCTTACTTTATATAGATTGTCAAATCTTGTCTTGGAGAGGAAACGGATTTATAAAGTGAAATGGAAATTTCTTGATCATTCTTTTATTTCTTTTGATAATTTATTACAGGAAGCCAACATGGATATGTCCTGTGTGTGACAAGAAGGCTCCATTTTCATCACTCGTTATTGATGGGTAAGTTTTGTGGTTAGCTGATCTCAGTGTGATTCGACATCTGGGGGGGTGTTGGATAAATGCGATCAATCACAAAGTTGCGATTAAACACGTCACAAAATATGTGAATTTGAGCTGATCGGATTTGCGCATTTTCTGATTTTAGGCACATTTTCTGACTTGCAACTGTGCAATTGATTGCAACTCTTTATACAACACTCCCTTGGCCCATATTCATGAAACCCTGCCAGCTTAGTTTCATGCTAAGTCTGTCTTGGATGATAGCTTCATTAGCTTTTGTTACACAAAAATGTTGGAACATGATTTAATCTACCATTACAAAATCGTGTGACCTTTTGCCTTTGCATGTCAGCCTGATAATTGCTGATATACATGGTACGCTACACAACAAATGACAAATCATTTTTCTTAAAAAGATATAAACCATTGATTATTTGGACTTGTTTTCAACGTAAATGTTTGTTTTTGTGACAGTGCCAGCTATCATCGATCACTACTTTTATTTCATTCCAATTGACATAATGGATTAATAAAGATATACTCAGTGACGTATAAGACCAACGTAAGTCATCTTTCCATTAGACTGTTTGTTTGTTTGGCTTAATTAGGATTTTCCTAATTTTCCTGAAAAAAATTCAAAGTTTAAAATGTGAGAATGATAATCATTACATCCATGAATCTATATGAATACGACATGCACTATACATCCTTTTATATAATACTTTGAAAATAAATTGAACGCAAATTGCTACTCAGAAAGTGGCCCCTGAAGATAATTTAATATTTTTGGCTGCTGGCCAAGTGAATCTGTAATGTTGACATCATATTTCTTTTAATGATTTTGCTAAATGTGCTGGCATGTATTATTTATAGCCTGTGACACATTGAAACGGCAAAATATCATTTATCTACTACATGCACAGGGCTGCACTAATTTTTCCAATCTTAGTGACTCGTGCGATTTCCGGACCAAACATTTAACCCCTTAAATTTTTGGTTACTTTTGAGATAAGAATACTCTATAAAAACATCCTTATGGTAAAACATCCTTTATTTCAAAATTGTCACCAAGAAATGCCCACCACTTTGTTGCGCGCACAGTGAATTGTCCCTTAAAAATGACTTATCATCTCACTATGCTACTTTTAAAAAATAGCTATAGCAGCTGGGGAAGATATTGTCCTTAATTTGTTTAAAACAAAACAAATTATGGACCTCATGACATCTTAGAAGAGCCTCAGTAAATACTGAATAGGTAACTTTATTTTCTAGTAGAGTTTATGCAGGACGTTCTTTTGTGCATTTAAGCAGTCGGGTTGAACAATGAATTATGGCCTCCTACATAGGTCTTTGCCCTATATTTTTCCCACCATTTATTTTTAATTTTTTTTAGAGATAACTCTCTCCTACAAGGCCCTTTATGATAGTTCTTGAATCATTTAATTTTCACTGATTAAAAGGTGAGCTTCTGTAAATTTAGGGAACATGAAATTGTTCTCAATGAACCACCAAACATTCAGGATTCTGCTAACATTCCCATTGTAACTGAAGCTCTCAAATTTCTTTACAGACTTTTCTTAGAGATCCTCCGCAACCCGCCTGAGAGCAATGAGATAATCTTTGTTGAGGATGGTTCCTGGACTGCCATGGGGCCCAAGACGGAGAAACCATCCCACATCCTCTCATCTCCCAGCGTGGCCATAGCAGCCCGCGCCAGCCCCTCGGCCATACCGTCATCAGAACCTGGTGAGTGGCAAACCTTGCTTGTAAAATGATTCCCTGCAGAAAGAAACAGTGTTACAAAACCTGTCTACAGTGTCTAACCACTTTTCTTGTTTCCTTTAGGTGGTCACTATACACAGGTTTGACTGTAGATTCACAGTTCTTATGTGTTCACCAACATACAAAGTCAATTGAAACAAAGTTTTCCATCAATCAATTTTGCATAATTGATGTATATTTGCATTTGTACTGCAGGTTCACCAGACAAGAAGTCAGAGCCTGTCATCGATCTGACACTAAGCAGCTCAGATGAGGATGATGATGAGGACGATGATGATGATGATGATGATGATGATGATGCTGGTGCTATGTCAGTTGCCGTGTCAACGATCCAGCAGCAGGAGCCGCAGAAGATCGACAGTGACAAGGACGGGGAGATGGAGGAAGGCGAGATCGACGAGGATGATGATGATGATGAAGGCACAATCGTGGAGGAGTATACATCCGACCAGGAGCAGCAGATACCAGACGATGATGAAGATGACGACGATGACGACATCACGGAGACGCCTGCAGCTTCGTCGTCGACATCGGGAGCGGACCTTGCCAGCAGCCGAGTGGAACGGGGGCGGGAGACACCCCACATGCCACCCCTCCCCATGCTACCACCACAGGCCTCCTCCAAAGGGTGCGTTGACTATCCATTTGACCTTTCCTTTAGATCTGACGAGTCGTTTAGCACCTCTAAAAACTGGCACTATGAGTATGATAGTAGTGGACAGGCGGCACAGCAGGTTCCTGGTAGCCTTCTCTCACTCGGCGAGCTCTCTGATCTGAGCGACCTCGGAGACTTCCCTGAACAGCTGCCCACCAGCTACTCCCCTCATAGGTCTCGCTCGTATAACAATCACAGATTTAGTCCTTACCAGCCATGAATACAGAGTGCAGTTCTACAAACTAAATTTTTTTCCTTGTGGCCCAGTTGGGCAAATAAAGACATGTTTTTTTTTCAAATTTTAGTGGCCCGAAACCTGAATGTCTTGGCCTGAAATGAAAACAAATTTGAACAATTCTGTTATCTTTGGTTGCTCGTTCTGGCAATTAAAATTTGGCTTGAAGGATATTTTGTTGGCCCAAAACTAATTTTTAGTGGCCAGCGGGCCAGCCACTTTTTTTTTATAGCAATGTTGCATAGTGGCTCTTGCTAAATATGAAGGGTACATGAGCAGGGGGACTTTGGCATCCAACTTTGCGGAATTAATTAAACAGAAGGAAGACGACCTCCAGAAGAGTTGTTGCTTCTTCTAGTATTAGAATAAGAAGAAAGATGCTGATAGAAGCTTTATACCAAGTATATTACCTTAACCAGACCTCCAAATGTTTTGTGGAATGTTTATAAAATTGTGTATTAAAAGGAACCTTATTCTACAACAAACTTCCATTAGTTGATTAGAGTGCCTTTTGAAGGTACGTCAATGATGAATCAAACATCAAAGATATTTCATAGCATTCGTGTGAAGAACTTGTGTGAAAACCATGAGAAATTGTTTTGGTTTCAAGTAATGAGGCAGAATTTTTTTGTTGCCGGACTGTTTGTTGGTTTTGGGGAATTTTCTGAAAGACAAATTGTTCTATAGATCTGTGAATACAGAGAGTGCAGAAAGGCTACCTTGTAACTCTGCCGTTGTCTCCAGGACGTTTCATAACAAGAGAATATTAACTACGAGATATATGTATAAGGAACACTTAATTGTATGCATGCATTTGTGTGTTATTGTCCAACATTGATTTGATCTAAAAACAATTTACTTGCTTTTGTAGTGAGTGTCTGTTTGTCAGAGAGCATGTTTTGTACCTACCAAACTTTGAATGTGTCTTGTGCAACATGTCCATAATATTTTTTATTAAATTATATATATATATACATATATTTTCTTTTGCTGTCCTTTTATCCCCATTTACCCTGTCAACCTAACAGACTTGTTGTTGTTTTGAGGCGACTAACAAACTTAGAAATTGGAAATTTCACTAGGAATAAATGATGCATGAGCACGCCGTACTTCACTAATTAAAAAAATACTAATACATGTAACTCAACTTGTGTTTATATTGTTAAAACATTACATTGAGTGATGACAGCTTGGTTGTCTAAATCAGTCTCTAGTCTTTGAAGGGAACATAACTAATTGTAATTGTGCTTTCTACTTTGCGTGTCAGCTTTTGTTAGTCTCTTTCCTTTCATTTCGTCATTCTGTTATGCTTTTATATGTTTGTCCTTCATTCTGTATAGATATGTAGATCATGCGCTGCTAGTAATGCGATGGTTCTGCATAATAGACCACTTCTGTAATGTATGCAAATTATATGTGTATGACGTCAGACTCCCCGTTGGCAAGCTTAACAATAGTAACTAGGTCCGGCAAGCTCCGGCAAACTTAGCTTGCCGGACCTAGTTACTATTGTTAAGCTTGCCAATGGGGAGTCTTACGTCATACGCATATTATTTGCATACATTACAGAAGCGGTCTATTGTATAATATGCAATTAAAGCGAATGGGGCGTCGATTTCAGAGGGCACTTCTTAAATACCCTACAGGGAGGTGCCGTATTATTAGCGTGCTACATGCTCCATATGCTACATATTTGCGCAAGTGTCTTGCTCATGGATGCACATGGTTCTGAAGACATGACCATGCCCAGTGCGCATTCCCAAATTTTTACGCCACAGTATCTGTGGCATAAACCTTACAGGATGTGTCAATAAAATGTACAGCATACTCAGTTTGTTTTTAGATTGTCAGATTATCGAATCCTTCCCCAAATGGCCAATCACAGTATGCAACAAAAGAGATTAATTATAATAATGATAATAGGAGGTTTGATTTATATAGCATCGAATATGATACAATATCATCTCCAAGCGCTT
This sequence comes from Echinarachnius parma, assembly GCA_037951105.1. Taxonomy (NCBI): domain Eukaryota; kingdom Metazoa; phylum Echinodermata; class Echinoidea; order Clypeasteroida; family Echinarachniidae; genus Echinarachnius; species Echinarachnius parma. Next base: position 30,146 of record JBAMJV010002650.1, read on the forward strand.
TATACTATTGTGGATATATTATCACCTATCTTTTACAATTCTTGTATAAATTTCCTTTGCCAACCTCTCATCTGGTATTATATACTCTCCAAACTTTATGGATATGTCCCAGAGACCCAGACTATGTCCACTTTGCAAACGATTGAGGTTGCAGATGTAAGGGTGGAAGCCTCAAAACATAGATAATTTGCATGACAGACTACTAAATGGTTTCCATCGTTATTTCTTGTTTTCATTCTGGATTTATTTTCCATCTTGGTACTCAAAGCTTAATCTATGTCTTTACATGTGTGTCTGTGATCTTTATTTGTGTCAGTGGTGATTTATGTTTGTATTGTTATTGTGTCTTTAGCATTGTTCACTTTGTTTCATTTTGTGTTTGCTTCGTTTATTACTGTTTGCTTCGTTTATTACTATGTTTTAGTGTATAATTTGTTTATTTTTGTGCTTGCTTTGTTTGTGTTTGTGTTGTCTGCTTTGTGTTGGATAAAGTTCTATTTTGCTATAATTTTCTATTAAGTTTGTGTTTTCATTTATTTTGCACTACCGGTACTTGTTTTATGAGTTTGTGCAGTTTCCTGTGTATATATATCTATATATTTGTTGTGTTTTTCAAAGCCTAGGCTAGTCAAGGCTAGGCTAGTCAAGGCTTGTTATTCTGTGTTCCCATTTACTTACTTTGTTGTCGTTTGTGCATTTAAGGAATTCTGTCAATATGCTCAGGAAGCTCTTTTTGTTAGCTGGTCATTGAGATTTTTTGTCTTCATGACATGTTGTATTTTCATCTTTGTTTTTGGCTTTGCGTTTACAAAAGGCACTAAAAGGGATCTAGTAACATTGTTGAAATCCTCAAAACTTCATTGGAACTCTAGCAGTTCTCACACACCTCATTGGGTGATTTCAAGTATGGTGTTTAGGGCTGGTGTTAGTGTTTATCAAACTGGTGTTTGTGTGTAATAAACACTAACACCGGCCTTAAACAACATACTTGAAATTGGGTGATTTCAAGTATGGTGTTTAGGGCTGGTGTTAGTGTTTATCAAACTGGTGTTTGTTTGTAATAAACACTAACACCGGCCTTAAACACCATACTTGAAATTACCCAATTGTAATCATATAACAGGAGTCTGGAACAGCTTTGGGTTTTCCAAATTTCTCTTCCCTTAAAAGATATATAAGATTGAAGTGTTCAGATTTATGATTATCTAGTGGATAATTATAACTGGATAAAGTCAGTGCAATGAGTTAGTGAATATCTCTGTGCATTTTTGCTCATTACTTTATCACATGACATTCATTTATCATGGAATGTTCACCCATCTCTAGTGGACATATCAGATCACAGAAATACACATTTTAAAAAACCATTTGCCAGTTTTTGCACATGTCAACAAAGTTACTAGATCCCTTCAAACCGTGGTTTAATTTAAGTTCTCAAATGAGCACAATTGCAGAACCGTTGAGCTACTGTAAATTACACTTGTAAATATATTCTTTCCATTGTAAAGGATATTGTACATTAAGTTCCGAGTTGTCTTCAATTGTAATAGTTTTACATTCAGACGTAATACTGGACTGCATTTTCCCCTGTTTTTCTCAGAAATTCATTTATGGTGTATTTTATTCAATTGCATGAAATATGCTTTGACAAAATATGAATTATAGGTAGACAGACATAGGTTTAAAATATTGTAGACTTTGTAAACATGAAGTGTTAAACAAAATGATTATTATATCAATACATGGGCATGTGTTCAATATTGATGATAACGTACAATTGATATGATGCACTACAAATGCAGACAATTTTGGGGGGATTGATTGAGATCTATAATGAAATGTAAATATTTTTAACTTCAGTATTTTTGGTACAGTTTATAAGGGAAACTAACCAGTTTTTATTAAAAAGTACAGTACATACATACATACATACATGTACATTAAATATTTTTTACATGTATACTTTGTCGTGAAATAGCAACATATAAATGTTTTAATATTCAACTTTTCACTGTAGAGCCAATCCATTTTGGAACACTGTTTTGATAACGTGTGTTGCGGGGGTGGTGAGGGGTATTAGAGACATGTGACTACTAATTGTCTTGGCCTGATTAATGCTGTTGGCCACTATGTAATGACTTCTCTATTTAAAAAAAAAAAATTTTCGACTGAATTCATCAAATTTTATGCAAAACGTGAACAGTTTTGATAGGAATGTAAATAGTATTACATCTTTTTCATGGAATTACTAGTTTTGAGGGGAATTAAAAAAAGTTTTGTGATGTTTACATGTACATAAATAATAGTCTCGTTTTACATTTACGGAAAGAAAATAATTAATCTGTAAATAATCTTTGATTGCTCGCTGTATTAAAAAAATTGCATGTTTCTCTTTCTTTTCTTTTACGTTTTTGTATTTGTGTCTATATGTTGATTTGCCCTGATGGATCACAGACTCCGGTAAGACATGAGAATTAAAATAACAGGATTCGTACACACTACTACCTGCATGAGCACCAAACACCCTACTGACTTCTCTTGTCTTTGTTTGTTCTCTCCTTTGTGGCCAGAATTCTCATCAGTGGTTCAACTTTAGTCCGGTATATAGATAATAATTAAACAAATAATAATATATACTTATTATATAGCGCATAATAGTCGCTATGACTCTATATGCGCTTTACAAAAAATACTAAATTAAATCAATATTACCAGTAACCGGTTAAACTGTTTAAAAACTGTTGAATTTCGCTAGCCGATTGATGGTTGTCATGTGCCAACGGAGAAATTCTGTTTCTTTTCATTATCCAATCCAATCTCCTTAGGCATCAGAGCAAAGGATCACTTGACATTCCAGCTTTGATATGACCATAGTATAGTAACCGTAGTATGATGAGCTGGATGATCCAGGTCCCACTATTTCTGGTTCCTGGTTCCTGGTTACTGTATACTATGACTGAAATGTCAAAAGACACTTTGTCTGGATGCCTTTGCAGAGGGGTTGCATTGATAATGAAGACAAAGGGCTAGTCAAATTTCACAGGTGCGACCTGGTTAAAATAGTTACTGGCAATATCTGCCTTTTTAGTCCGGACTAGAGTTGTGCCACTGATGATAAATTCAGGCCATTATATCCCCTTCCATTAGATTTTAGATCAGTGATATGTTGCATGCATGCTATTTTTGTTACTTGGTAGTGAATGCAGATCGTGGGCATTGATTTGTACAGCTTGTGGCCAAGTGCCACTTTATGACGCCGTTCGTGCATATGATCCTGTATACAGTAATTGCTTGCGCTCTGAGTCTTTTTGATGAGCGTATTATGGCATATATAAACGTTGCTCACAGTGCGTACAAACATGTGCGTGATTGACTCCTCAAACAGTTTTCCTGTGGTCTGGATTTAGAGCGCAATATGGATTTAGACGACGCAGAGATTGGAGATATAAAGATGTTCAAGGAGGGGAAAGAGGGTGACTTATCGTCTCCCTCCCCCCCCCCCCCCCCCCCGATGAAAGTCATTCCTTCAAATCAATGCCCATGGTGCCTATGGTAGTCTTGTGATTAGATCATTAGATGAAACAAGTCATATGCATACAGAGTAGAAATTGCTTTTACTTTCTTTTTGTTAGGGGATGATCTAAAAAAAACATCAATGTCTTTGTATTGTATTGCAGGGCTCATCATTGATAGAATGGTAGTGACAATTTGTTTAAGTCATCCCTATTAGCAAATGGCCAATTAAAAGCAATTGCTACTTTGTATGCACATCATATTGTAGCATAGTTTACACAACCACACCCTTCCCGTGACCTATATGTATAGTTAGTATAATTACATTTAATCTCGAGTTGTAGATCTTTAGAACCGCCCCCGCTACATAATCTATCTAGATGATTTACAATTAACGAACAAAATAAAACCCCAGTAACTGTTTTGAACATTGACTGTTAGATCATTAGATACTATAGTGCAATAACCATCAGTACCATGACACATATTCATACATGTGTGGTTACAGTAGTTACAATTATTGTAATTGATGTGCATATTTAAAATAGTTTAAAGCGATTAGTTAACTTTGTAACATTCAACAAAATATTGCTCAGAGCTTTCACACTTCTCTTGTACCTTGTTGTTTGGTCTGTGGTAAGACAAATATAAAATGGGTCTTAATTATTTCTAATGCCTTCTTAATTATGGAGATATTTAAGATTGAAATTGAAAGTGTCTGTAGACGCTTTCGGCCGTACTCGAGTTGCATCCGACTTTGGACACTTAATCGCCAATAGTATCCGAATTCACTAGGTAAACATTCCTTTTCTATCAAAATCTCACATATCATTCTCAAGAATCTTACAATGAAATTGGTATATAATTGAAGTCTGAATATTATTTTGGGGAAAAAATATAAAGTTAAAAGTTCACTTAAATTGTTCATATTTTCATTAATGAAAACATATCAGGAGCAATACTAGTACAAGCTTGAATTCGTCTGGACGTCCCCTTTAACTCTAAGTTGGACTTAGAGCCCTTAGTTTCTTGAAACAATTTGTAAAATTTCTTTTTATAAGGCATGAAATGTTGATACAAATCATTGATATTTTTTTTTCTCAAAGGGATTTCATGTTCTTGATGTAAAACTTATGAAAAGTCTAAAATACTTGAATTTTTGCTTTTGAATATATATGTTTTATTCCAAGGCTACAAATAACTTTCCATAATTGTTAGGTCCAACTAAATGTTAAAGTTCAACTTAGAATCTTTGTGAAACACATTCAAGTATGGGGATATTTATACAATATACACTACTCAAAAAAAAGTTAAGGATCACTTTTTATTTTGTGTATAATTTTGAAATGACATATTTTACTCCTGAATGACCTCAAACACACTGTAATCAATAACACATGTGGTTCAGTTGTTGCCTAATGTCTCTTGCATCATTTTTTTTTTTATTCCAATGAGGACACCATCTAGTCAAACAAAACATGAAAGAACTAGGTAAGACCTCACTCATAGCTTGGAAAAAATACAAGTTAAGAAAAAAGTGATCCTTAACTTTTTTTGAGTAGTCAATAAGTTATTTTAAAGGGAACCAACTGCCAAAATAATCCTTTGATATAATATAAGTGATTACTTGTAGTGATATATTCTACCTGCAACTGTAGAAATATGTGTCTCCAAAAATGTTTTTATTCAAATTTTATAATCGTAATTCCTGCGAAACATAGGTCTGAGAATGATGATGACTTGATGTGGGTAAGTATCAATTAAACACAAACACTTTTAGTTGCTAACTAGGGTTAACTTAGTAGGTACCTTAGGCTTAACCAGCTAGTCGGGGACTAGGAAATTGTAGCACACTAAACTGTACCATTTGAAATGCAATAGCATAGAACTATATAAGCTGGCATGGTTTTATGAATATGGGCCCACTGGTCTCTAGCAACTCAGTCGGAGGTCTCCGGTTTAATTATTCAAAAGATGTTTGGGTTATTGTATTTTGTCTATTGCTTCTCCCGACTCTGCAGCCCCTCCTTTCTGGATGGCTCAGCGCACCCCTTGATGACCCCCGTGTCGTCGGTCGGTGGTCACCGCATCATGCCCGGGATGGGGATACCGGAGCTCCCCGCCCCACCCCCAACTCTACCCATGATGTTCCCTGACTATAGCTCACTGCTGGGTATGCAGCCCCTGCCCACTAATACAGCCGACTACCAGGGTAAGTACCGTAGAACACCATCGTCAAGCACCCCCCAATCACCTATATGCATCTTGCTTTTAAAGAGCGCCCGCTCTCTGTCCAAACGGGAAACCTTAATCAAGAATGCAAATAATGGTCAGGAATATTCATGAGGATAATAATGGAGGTGAATCTCATGGAAACGTCTTTAAAAGCAAGATGCGTATAGGTGCTTGGGGGTGCTTGACGATGGTGTTCTACGGTATATGTATTGATTGATGTTATCGATTAGGAATCGACTGAAATGGTGGAATGTTCTCCAATTTCAAGGATGCAAATTCAGTTCAAGTTGTTGGTTAACAAAGCTCCCCGCCCCAATCACAGCACTTGATTCCATAATCCCTGCCTGTACTGTAGCTCAAAGCTCAGAGTGCAGCAGTCATACAGACATTACCATACTGTTGTGTGGACCTGCATGCCCGGGGGGGCACTCGAATTATTTTTTGACGGGGGTGTGCCGCACGGAACTCTGAAATGGGGGTCTGAAGAGCGAACTACAAGCACAAAATATAGGGTCTTTGGAGCTACAAAATCCCTCAAACGCACAAAATATAGGGTCTTTAGAGCTACAAAATCCCTGAAAGGGGAGATAAGGGGTCTAAGGAGCAGACTAAAACTACAAAATACATAGACTCGGAGATTCCAAATACCTACGGAAACCCTCAAAAAGGCTCAAATTGTGGTCTAAGGAGCCGAACTAGGAGAAGAATAACGGGACTTGCCGCTACTCAAACATAGCCAAGTCTTTCCGGGGGTCTATGGAGCCGAACTAGAAGAAGAATAATGGACTTGGCACTACTCAACTAACTAGCCAAGTCATTCCGGGGGTCTATGGAGCGGCAATTTTGGAAAATCGGGTATCTTTAGAGCTGCGATCGGGTGTGAAAAAGGGGTTCTTTTAAGCGGCACATACCCGTCTAACATTATACATGAGTGCCCCCCCCCCCCCCCCCCCCCCCCCCCCCGGCCTGCATGGCTGTGGCTGTGCAGCAAAGACAATGCATGAGTAGCAACAGTGGCGTAAGTGTGGTCATACAGATTGTAGGGGGGGGGGGGGCACACCTTATGTATCTCTTTGTTTTTTCAAAAAATGTCCCCTTATTTTTCCTATTGTTTTTTTCTTCAAATTATTGGGGGGGGGGGGGGGGGGGAGGGGGCACTACGCCACTGGGTGGTAATGGGTTCAGAGCCTTGTCACCCATGTAATGTCTATGAACTCTGTACCCTAGCATGACCATTTACATTGTAGATTTGGTGTCCATTACCTACCCACTACCACAGTTAGTGTAAAAATGAACCTCAATTCTTAAAGGGGACCACCAGACAAAGTTACGAACATAGTTATATGTTTTGGTACCATTGTGTGATATCAAATAGATGCTGCTCACTTTGTAAATGGTTGTGTAATTTATAAACAATGCAATTAATTACCACCACTTTTGGAACCATTATGACCTCATGGTTCCGTACGCGGCAAATGTTTGGGAGTGCGCCAATTCTATTCATGCATACGTTTGGAGACAATAGATTCACGGACGATATGTTTGTCCTAGACAAAAGGTAGTCTTCGTATGCAGACCCATGAACACATTTTGTTGGTGATGCGTTTTACAATTACATTGTACATATAATTTTTATGAAAACATATTTTTCTGAAATTGTGGTGGAATGGACTACTAAAAATGTTACCATTTATTTATAAGAGTATTATTTGTGGGTCGTGGTACCCTTTAAGACACAAGTTCAATGTAGATTGGCTCACTATGTGTGGGTGACAGTGTGTGCATTATTTTTATCAAAATAAATCTCTAGGGGCAAGAACTTTGTTCTATGTCTTCTACGAGCAGCTAATTATTTGTATGAACTTAAGACTTTATTCTTTTTTGCAGCTATTGATGAAAGTTGTGTATTTTTTTCTTTCCATGATATTATTATTTGTATCGATATAATTATTCTTTATTCATTTATTCTTTATAGATATTGATCTGTACTCACTTCTTCAGAGTGACCGAATCCAGGTAGGTTTTAATTTCTACACAGAAATTGTTTTTTGAACAACGCTGACAACTGCAAATCAATGTAAACATTGATGAAGGTAGCGTGGATTATGGGCAATAAAATTCAATCTAATTATAACTTGAAACCATTATTGTACCATGACAAATTAAGACAATAGAATCCAATTAATAGTAAATATATAATCCATTGCGGATATAGTATCGGAAATAATATCGCTAGTGATATTCGTTTGTCTCGCAATGTATGGTCAAACTAGGAATCTAAAAGATCATGACGTTTCGTGTGCCGCTGCAACACTTTGTCAAATGATATAATCTAATGTAGACAATCGGTTTTTATGCTCTACCGTGGCTCCAAACTCACAAGCTCGCATAAGCGAGTGCGTTCCTGATAGGTCAACAACGGACCGCGTCGATTGGCTGGTGCACACGGGCACTCAACCAATCAACTGGACACTGGTGCGGCCCGCCTGCCGAACCAGCGTACGAAACGTCGCCATGACACTACCCCGAATCCAATTACATCACAAATTTGTTGGAAACAGGATAACATGAATGACATTATCAAAAGCATGTTGACATATTACAAACACTTACATCTACAGTATAATGCATTTATGGGACTGTGTTACTTTTTAGTGTATTTGTTGGTAAACTAAAACTTGGATGGATCATGTAATGGTGATAATTACACTATATTAATTTATTACTGATGATGATGAGGATAATTATGGTTATAATGAAGATATTAAAGTGATGGTGTTCACATTGAAATATTTGATAATTTGTTTTGTTATTTTGTTCTTTGCAGTACCCCCCTCCCCCATACTACATGGAGCAGGGAGCTAGTCATAGTAGCAGTGTAGCCACCAGCTCCACGACCAGCCGGGCCAACAGCACAGGCAGTGGACATGGCGGTGGACCCCTAGATGTCATTCCCTTGGATTGACTAGATGTGGCCACTGCTTTGATCTAGCGCAGTCCCCAAGGCCGTATTTCCCAAGCAGTCATGGTACTGTCAATGGACCATTGGATATGTTTCCACTCGATTGTGGCTGTGGATGTGGATGTGGATGTGGCTGCTGCTTTGAACTAGCTAGCAGCCCCAATATGGCATCTGGGCAGATTGAATTGTCCTTGCAGTAGTGCATCAACTAGCTCTACTACCACGAATGCAGTCAAATAGCAAGAGCTCAAGACCTCATATGCCCATGGAGCATTACAAACACAAAGTTCTACAACTAGCGTGGCAATGAGCCTGATATCGCACCCGACATCAAATCCGTGGCTGTCATACTAGCAACACCTCCACTTACTAAACTCAGCACCCTCTTTGGGTAAAAAATAATGGTGTTCATACAAATAGTCTGATTTTAAAAAACTTCAGAAAAATGGTCCAAACTCTGCTTTTTGATTAATGATTATTAGTCCATATATGGACTTGTACAAACCTTTGCAATAACACCCGAGCTGAGGAATCTCAAACCTTTGTAATTCTGAGCTGTAACTGTTCCCAATGAAATGCCACGAATCACCCACCATGGATTGAGCTTCCTCAATGCGAAGGAGGAGCGGAAGAATTCATTATTTAAAGGCGCAGTGTGCTTCATGAAGAATGTGTGTAAGAAATCTTTGTTGAATAATCGTAATATTGAGGCAAAGTATATATATTTAAAGAAACTAGTGGTAGATGTTAAATGATAGGTTTGATGTGGACAGAACAGTTGGTTCCACTGAGACTGTGTCTGGCTCCACTCCACTGACCGTAATGGGGTGGTAGTATGATGATGTATTTATTGAAGGAATTAAAGGGGACCACCAGGCAAAGGACAACACATTATATGTTTTGATACCGTTTTGTGATATCAAATAGATACCCAACATTTTGCAAATGGTTGTGTAATTCATAAACAAAGCAATTAATTTCCACCACTTACGGAACCACTGCTATTTCCTGGTTCCATACGGGCCAAGCATTTGCGAGTGCGCCAATGCTTTCATGCGTACGTCAATAGATTCCCGGATGATTCATTCGCTCTGCACAGTGCGCTCTGGCTATGCACGCATATAGTCTACGCAATTCAGACTGCATGAACGCATGGTTGAGAATGGTGATGCGTTTTCCAATTATATATTTTGTTCTGAAAACATATTTTTGTGACCTTGTTGAAGGAATGGAATACTAAAGATGGTACCTTTCATTAATAAGAATATTATTTTTGGGTGGTGGTACCCTTTAACTCCATGTAGAATCTGTTATTTCTGGATAGGTTTGATGGTGTTATCCCTGGTTGGGTTCGTCTATTAAATGATTCCCCTGTCTCAAATTATAAAGTCATTTTAATCATAGCTGTTGTTTTGAATGTTGTATTTATAATGAGCACATCATTTGTGTAATAAATAAGAAATGTATAAGTTTTTGTAAATTAAGCTGCCTTGATTGGACCTTTTACTATCTATTTTGTTGCATGTTTTCATTATATATTGTAGAAAAAAACCAGGTGTTATTTTTTTTGAAAAGATCTCCAAGCAAATGGAAGATATGAAGAACTTTGTCTAGCACCACATGGTGTTGTCAAAATCTCATCCATTATGGAAACCAATAAACATTGGTTGTGTATATTTTAGAATAAATGTGTCCAAATCATCTTCCTCTTGTCCCCGTTATTCTTACAAATTAGTTCTGGACATTTCTCATACCTTTTCCTAATTAGGCACATATATAAACATGAGCAATCAGCATTGGTTCACTGCCCTGGGGTCCACCAAAAATGGGAATTTGGCTGCCAATAATTCAACAACCAAAATTGTCTTTCCCGACTGGAGAACCAAATGTAGCTGGCCATTTAGTAATTTCACTTAAAGAAAAAGTGCATCAATAGTATTGAGAGTATTGAGTATTGAGTACTACACCGTATTTCATATTCTATTTAATGTGGGGGCTGCAGCCCCTAAGCCCCCCCCCCCCCCAGCCCCTTTTAATAATACCCTAATTATTGGTTTGAATGCCAGAAAATACAAGCGAATTTAAGTTTTAACATTTATTTACATATTCAGGAAGTATTTTAAAAATGTTTTTGTGACAATTGAAATATACAGCTTTGTCTGGTATTGTATGTCAAGCAATTTTGTTGTTGATAATTATTGGGTTACAATTGATTGAAGTTGTACATATGTATGTATGTACGTCAATTGTGTATTTATAGGTCTTCTATTAACATTGTGTTAACATTGTGTTTGATTTTATTAGTCATTAAGTATCGGCAAAGAAGTGCTCATGTATTTTATTGAGATTCTTTTCAGACATAATATATATTTGTCTTGTAAACACTTTACAAATGTGCTTTGCCCTATTGTTGTTGTTTTTTGTGCCTTTTAAAAAGAAATTTGTTGGTTTACATCGATATGGGGACTTAAATTTAGCCTGTAAGGTTTTCTCTTAGACTGAAACATTTACTTGATTAAAAGAAATAACAAGAAGAATTCCATAATTCTGTTACAAATTGTTTTTTCCACTGTATCCAAAATTCAAATGGTAATCAAAGAAAATGATTGTTTAAAAATGTACATTGCACATTTTTAATTTTCAAACAATCATTTTCTTTGATTTCCACAAAAAACTTGCTTGCATTAGCTTGCTTTATATAGCAACAAATGTAGGCAAAAAACAATTCAATTCAACCAATAACATTGCTGTAGTCAACTGGTTTAAACTGCTTGTTGATTGCAAATTGTTCTTTTGGACAGATGCGTGTTAATCATGGTTCGCTGTATTCATGATAAGCAACTACATGTATCTTAAAATAACCCACTCATACAATCCCAGTTGACCTTTAAAGGGATCTAGTAACTTTGTTGACAAAAAGTGACGAAATGCTGAATGGTTGATACAATGTGTATTGTTGTGATCTGATATGTCCAAAATTTCACGTTAAATGGATGTTATATGGTCGTGTAATGAGCAAAAATGCAAAGTGATATTTACTTACTCATTGCACTGACTTAGTACATGGTTATGACTATCCAGTGGATAGTTAAAACCCCAAACATTTCAATCTTAAATATCTTTTTTAACGAAAGGGAAATTTGAAAAACCGAAAAACTGTCCCATGTTTCTATTGTTAATACAAATACGACAAGGTATGAGAGAACCGCTAGAGTTCCAAGTAAGTTTTGAGGATTTGGACAATGTTAATAGATCCCTTTAATATTTTGTATCAAATCTTTTATTTATGAAGCAGAATGCAAAGTAGGAATTTATTGTTAAGCTTAAAGTGAATAAATTGTAAATAATATGTTCATTGCCATTTACTACAGACATGCGTTGCATGTTGTATTTAAAAACAAACTACGCTGCAATAAAATGTAGATACCTCATTTTAACTTGTACACATTTCTTGCAGGTAAGTATTAAAGATTCTTTAGAAAAAGTAGTAGTAGTAATATCGTACAAGTTTCATATTTTATTTGTACATAGATGTACTATTTATTAATTGAAGAAGAAAAACAAACTTTTTTCCTGTTATTTCATGAATTTTGTCTGAAGTTGTAATGTAATATTTCCCAGTAGATTTTAGAGAACATTTTAGTCGGTTGAGAAAGAGAAGGGCATTGGCGGTCGCTTTTTTTCTTCTTCTTTTTAAAAGAATATTTGTTTTTAATTAATTTTTGTTTTACCTCGCAGATAATACTGATAATACTGTTTAGAAGTTTTGGAGCCCTGTAGAATCCAAATTTATCTCTCTTTTATATTTGATCAATATTCTCAAAATTAGAAATACCAATAATTATATTCCCAAAATATGACATGTCATATAGATTGGTCAGACCTGTACAAGACGTCATGCAGAACTCAAATTATCAAACAACTGACTAAATGCCCTTCTCACCAGACAATTTAATTTACGGTAATACGTACTAACGTCAAGGCCATCGCAATTGAAATTGCATATATGTGCATTATTACATTTTCTTCTGTTAAAATGGTTGATTGACCACTCCACTACTACAGCCAACCCTGTCAATAGTGACCACCCAAAAGAAACAAGAAAAGTGGCCACTGTAGACAGGTGACCACTATTATAGACAGGTTACATAACATTCAGTGATGCCAGTGACCTGCAAGTCGAGAGCCTGAAAATGGAGTCTTGATACTTGTTTGTGTGAAAAATGGTATAAGCCTGAATTTGTAGGTGCCCAGGGCCTGAAATTTAGGCTTTTGCCTGAAAACTGGCATCCCTGAACATTGATTTTCTTTAGGGAAACACTTTTGATGGCCACTATATAATATTACATATATGCAGGTTAGCCACTTTAGGCAGGTTGGCTGCTACAGAGAGGTGACCACTAAGACAGGTTTGACTGTACTTCATTCAAATTGTATGCATGTTTTATAAACAAAGGTTGTTCCTGGTAATTGCCCAACCTAGCAACAGATAATGAATGCAAGGTGTATTCCAAGTATCAAATCATATCTGTGAGGAACAGGTTTATTGAATAACTTTATCCTCAGAAATGTTTACTTTGGAATCTTGTTCTTGTTCCTTCAGAAACAATGAGATTGTGCATTCTTATTAATATTGTCATGTATAAATACAGTGTTTTAAGTTATTGTGTAAAGTTATCTTCGTACAACTGGTGTGTAAACATGTGCTTGTACAAAAACTGTAAATACATGTTTGAAAAAGAAATATTTTTCTTGAACGTAATTAAAGCAACATGAAATGTCATCAATACAAATAATCCAGTTTTTGTGATTTAAATTTACCATACACGCAGACGAGGTATATCCAAATTGGAACTAATAGGAACTTCATGTATGTGTAAATATAAATCAGCAATATAGAGCTCGACTTGCATCATAAATTTGAGTAAATCGTGAGGAAATTGATCTGTAGTTACTCATCAGTGAAGAAAATAACTGCGGAAAACAATACAATCGCCTGTATAATGAAATTATTCAGAAGGGGGTAGGGAGTAGTGGGGACTCACAGCAGTTATTCAGTTAGAGATGGTATGCAATATTCACTTTCATGATTATTTTATCAGAGTCCAAGAGAAAAGTGTTCATGGATATAAATGTATTGAATTGACTGGTCTAGGAGTCGAGACGTGTTTCAGATCATAAGAACATCATTTCAATATTGCCATTTTAAATTAAGATGAACTTTTTGTGTAAGCAGATATATATTTTTTAGATGTGCTTACCATACGCAAACCAGGAACGCTAATATGTGGAGGGACAGTAATAAACTTGGTCGTATGTGTTCAAAATATGTGATTCTTTTAACTTTTCAGCACTTATTTCACTCGTCTGTTTTGTGTAAAAACAATGACATTGTATGAATGTGGATGAGTGTCATTGTGTGTATGTGCAGTACTGTGTGCTCATGTAGTGTAGGCTACCAGGGAGTGTTTCACTAAACACTAAAGTTGATTTTTACATGGATTCCATATGTCATGAAGATAATCACTAAAAATGTATGCCCAAATCAATGCAGTTCTTGTAAAAGAGTTAATTAGCTTGGTTCATTCGTGCTATTTTTAGCAAACACAAATTATAAAATGGGAAAAATTTCACATGTATGCAATTGAATGAATTTAAAAACAGGAAGTAGATTATGTGTACATGCATAACAGTACATTGTACAGGATTTTCAGTTCAGTACAGGTACAGTGGTACCTCGGTTAAACAAGGAGCTCGCGCCAGTAAAGGCCCGGGGGGTGTTTCACAAAGATCCTAAGTTGGACTTAAACATTATGGAAAGCCATTTGTATCCTTGGAATAAAATATATGCAAAAGCAAAAATGCAAGTATTTTAATAATAGAAAATATCAATGATCAAACATTTTATGCCTTTTAAAAGAAATGTTACAAAATTGTTAAAAAGAAACTAATGGCTTTCCATAGTTCAACTTAGGATCTCTGTGAAACACGTTCTCAGTCACTTATCAGCGGATAGCGTAAACGAATGCCCGGCGGAAAGTTAAATTTTCAATCTCCATTTGTCCCCGTTTCATATGCATTTCTTGTCCGCCGATGTACGTTGTTCTATCCGGCAGAATGTTTTGTGCATGAAGCAATGGAGACGACTTTCACCTCAAGATAATTTGATTTCGCAAATTTTCTATTCGTTGGGCATCTGTTTACGCTATCCAGTAATATGTGACCGGACCTTAAAGTTGCCTTGTTATAAGGTTTTGTTATATCAGATCTCTTAAAGGGATGCCTGTAAAAAAATTACTTGGAGCTTCCTCGTTTTTTCAAATGCCCCTTTAGTATGACGATATCTATCATTCAGCTCAAAAGCGTTAATTAACAGTCATAAACCTCATAAACGTCCGTTGTAAAAGCCGACGCATATTTTCGCTTTTTAACCAGGAAAGTGTTCTTTTTCAATGAAACTTTCACACATCATTCGGACATATCTTACAATGATTTTGGTACAGGATTGAAGTCTCAAATGTCATTTTGGGCAATATCGGACACTTTACAGGTGCACCTTTAATACCAAGGTTCCACTGTACAGTGATGATATTATCTGATTGTTGATAGCAAATTAGTTTTATGCCAGGTTCCTATTAACTACACCTGATTGAAAGGCAAAGGCCAAAACTAATATACCACAAGAATCTTGCCAAAACCGGGGGAAGGGGTTATTCACAAAGATTTTAAGACATTAAGTTGAACTTAAATTATAAGTTGGACTTAATGTTATGGAAAGCCAGTTGTAGCATTGAAATAAATCATTTTAAAAAGCAAAAATAACAATTTGAAAGCAATTTGACATCAAGAACATGAAACTAGTTGATCAGTTCTACATAGCAAATAATGGCTTTCCATACTTTCAAGTCAATTAACATGGAGTTTAACCCTAACCAGGCAGGGTTATTTTGGCTATGCTCTGGCCGGGGGGGGGGGGGGGGGGGGGGGGGGGTGGATTCCACCCCCCCCTGAGATCTCGGCCGTCAAACGTGCGGCCGCCGTGAAATTTGGCACGCCGGTAGCTTGCAACGTAATCTACAAGATTGCATTGTTATTTTTTTGAAAATAATCAATTTTTAATTAATTATGCAAATTTATGCAGAAATCCCCTTTTAGTCTGTAAATCACTAAATATTGCTCAGAATATGCTAATTTTGTGCATGAATATTCTTTACGACTTAATTAACATGTTTTGAACATTAAAAATTGCAACAGCCAAAATTGTCCTTATGTATTTCTTTGTTTCTGGAATTTCTTATGTATTTCTTAGTTTTTTAAATTTTGGTTTTTATTGTTTTTTTCAAAGGAATAAATTATTGAGCATTATCCAACCATTTTTAGCCCCAAATTGAATGATTGCAGTGATTAGAATGAAAAATAATGAAGGTTTTGTCTATTGTAGGAAAAAATCAATTTCCATCTAGGATTTGTACACAAATCACAAAATTTAGCGATTTTCGGGCTGACGCTCACTTACAAAAGGTCACGTGACTTTAGTACGGTATACCCGGTCGTCGCAATTTTGGTCTCAAAAGTTGCGCAAGACTTCAATGAAAAAACTCAAGAAGTTGCGCGGCAATACATGCGCGCGTTGTGAAATAATCGCGCGAAAAGTCGAGGGGGGGGGTGGATTCCACCCCCCCCCCCCTCGACTTTTCGCCCTAACCAGCCTGGTTAGGGTTAAGTACAACTTTTTTTTTAAATCTTTGTGAAACACCCCTAGAAGTTAGAACATATGTGAGGAAGAAACCATCAAGGTATCCGTTGCTGTACAAATTTATTTTACATCGCATTGGTATTTCAATTATGTGAACTTATATATACATGTATATTGATATACAACACATTGACACAATAACAGCATGAATAATCAAATTCATTTCAGTTCTAAGGAAACATTCAACACAAACAAAAACAAATACAAATGTGGTAACATACTGTATCTCCATTTCAAATGAAAATTAAAAATCCAAATCATGAAGTTTCATCTACATGACACTTGTATGTAATAAAGTGGCAGTTAATTTTGGTTGATGGATACAAGTAAGGTGCTACATAAGTACTTTCTTTAGCCAAATAAAACAAAATAAAATAGAAAAACTACAAGCACAGGGTACTGTAGTGCTAAATATTTGGTATTTTTCGCCATTAAAAGGTTTGATTGAGAAGATACCAAATCCAGTGGAACCTCGTTTCAATGAGACCTAGCTTACACAGAAAAATGAAATATGCACATGCACAGAATGCTCAGTATCTTAGACATGTCATAATTCTAGCTAGATAGAATTGATATTGCAAGTGATAAGCAACATGCTTTCAGAGAGTATAAGTATGTTGTTCAACATTCATTGGCTTGAACTTTCAAAAAAAACAAACATACATGGGTATAATATGGACATAATTTGATCCACAGGCATATGTTAATACTTCAATGAGTTGGAAATGGATGTAAGTATGTATAATCTTGATGTTTTCTGGAGTCTGTACATCACGTCAATTTTTAAAAGTTTCATGATGATAATGATAAGATAAAGAATTGTCAACAGAAAGTTATACAATGATTAGGGTGGTGTGTTCTCTTCAGAGTCTTCCAAGCTAAGGTTGACTTCAAGATGCTTCCACAACTGCCAGCATTTCCAAACGCAGCACCACTGAATAACTACATAGCACCTACAACTGAATGAGTGACCATTTTCTCTCGTTATCCATCTTCAAACATGTCTATATCATCCCTCTTGTCTTTACTCTTCTTCCTAGACTGTCGTGTCCTCCTACCAGATGACCCCTCCCCACCACCATTGCCCTTAGGGGGGCTAGTTCTAGATGCCGTGAGCGGAATCTTGCCCCCCTCAGATCTCGTGTTCATCCGAGGCGGTATCACAAATTTGATCGGTTTCTTGGCCGCTTCTCTCTCGCCGGGTTTGGGATTAGACGCCTGCTTCACATCCCCTGATGATATCGCTCCGGTTACATCACTAGCAACACCTGCATCAATGTTCCTGGTGTCACTCTTAGGCCCTGAGGCTTGAGCTTCACCATCCTCTCGATTAATATCCCCTCCTCCTCCTCCTCCTCCTCCTGTTGAATTGTTAGGACTAGGTGATCCTCCCTTGGGAGAACCATCCTTTGAGATTACAGCTGCTGCACTTGGCATCCTCTCATCAGCAGTCACCCTGTCGGCCGCGGCTGTGTCCTGCCGTGTTCCGTTGCTTGGTGACAAGACCCCTTTGCTTCCCTCCTCCTCCTCCTCCTCCCTGCCGTCTTCACTCTGGGTGATGCCATCTTCCATCCGGGTGGCACCCTCGGCACCAATTCTAATCTCCTCTCCGTCTCTGATGATTGGTCCAGACCCTCCCTCGCCCTCGTTACCATCCTCCTTACTCGCAGCATCGTCAGAGATCAACTCATAGACGATTGCCACCCTCTGCTTGTTGTTGCCCTCTCCATCTCTCTTGGGAGGGTCATGGTTTAGCTGAGGGGCGTGGTTCTGCTGTGTGGGGTCTCTCTGAGTGCCCCCTTTCACCCAGGTCATCTGCACACCCTGCTTGCTGGTACCCTGAAAGATTATCAAAAATTTATTAAAAAATCAATTACTCTTGGAAAGGTGCAAACACAGACCGGATTCTAGAAAAGATACAGCTTTGTGTCAAACTTTTTTTTTGCTCATTTTGTTAAGCTTCAAGGGGACCACCAGGCAAAGAACAAGACATAATCATATGTTTTTGTACCATTGTGTGATATCAAATAAATGCTCAACATTTGTTAAAGGGTTGCGTAATTCATAAACAATGCAATTAATTACCACCACGTACGGAACCATTATGGCCTTATGGTTCCATAAGCGCCAAACGTTTGTGAGTGCGCCAATTCTATTCACGCGTACGTTTGGAGACGATATAATCATGGACGATGCGTTCATCCTAGACAAAAGGTAGTCTTCGTATGCAGACCCATGAACACATGTAGTAGTATGGTGATGCTTTTTTTTCCAATTATATGTTTTTTCTGGAAACAAAATTGTCAGAACTTTTTGGTGGAATGGACAACTAAAAATGTTACCTTTTTGTATTAAAGGGATCTAGTAACTTTGTTCACATGTGCAAAAAGTGATGAAGGGTTGATGCAATGTATAGTGTTGTTATCTCATATGTCCACAGGGTATTGTGTGAAAATTTCAAGTCAAATGGACATTGCATGGCCAAGTAATGAGCGAAAATGCAAAGTGATATTGGGTGATATTCACTCACTCACTGCATTCACTTTGTACAGGGATGAAAAACTCGCCCGGAGTTTTTCTTATCTGAATACTTCAATCGTACATATCTTTGTAACGAAAGGGAAATTTGAAAAACCGAAACCTGTCCCATGATTTTATTGTTAATACGAATACAACAAGTTATGAGGGAACCGCTAGATCGAAAATTTTATTTTGAGGATTTGGACAATGTTACTAAGTCCCTTTAAGAATATTATTTTTGGGTGGTGGAACCCTTTAATATGTGAGATACAAAACTTTGAGGTTCAAGCACAAGAAAACCAACCCTGATTAGCAATCACTTGATGGAGGTGCTCTACTCCAGCTGGTGAAAGAATTCCTACATTAGGTTCATCATTGCAAAACTAGTTTCATATTATAATTCCTAGAAAAAGCTCACTAATTCTTCATTAATTAAATGACATAATCACCCTGAATATGCAAATGAACCTGCTCGCTGGTGCCCAGGTAAGCGGTGCCATGATAAGCAGTGCCCTGGTTCTTCAGATGGAATGATCACCCTGCATATGCAAATTACCTGCTTGCTGGTGCCCTGTTTGGAGGTGCCCTGGCCCTGGTCCAGCTGGTAGAACCGGTCCCGTGCCTGGTTCCACACCTCATTCTTCCTGATCCCAAGGAACTCCAGACTGTCCAGAGACTTCTGCCCACCGGTTCCCAGACCCTTCTTCTTGCCGTGATGGAACACTCGAATCTGTGGACGGTGGGAGAATTTTAATGAGAGATAACTTGAGGTATGGTCTATATACAACAAACTTTGCATAACAATTACATATATCTACACGTTTTCGCACAAAATCAGCCTTCCCGACTAAGAATAATGTTTCTTACTGCATTGCTAGAAAAATTTTGTTTTTCAATGGTGGCCGTGTTAGGCTAGGACAATCCAAATTTTTAATACAACATATTGGTGGCTTGAAACAAAGAAAAACATTACTAACTCTGTTACATTCCGTTTCCACATTGGGAAGTCAAATTTGGCATTAATGCTCCCCAGGGAGTTCAGATGGTGCACAAGGTAATTGCATGGGTTCAAACTGTACCCGATGTCCAAGGATAATAAAAATGCTACAGCATTTAGAAACCATGTATAACTGCTATATAAATGCAATTTAGCATCATCATCATCGTCGTCATCATCATCATCGCCATCGTCGTCATCATCATCATCATCATCATCATCATCATCATCATCATCATCATCATCATCATCATCATCATCATCATCATCATCATCATCATCATCATCATCATTATCATTATCATCATCATCATCATCATCATCATCATCATCATCATCACAATCACCATCACCATCACCATCATCATCATCATCATCATCATCATCACCATCACCATCACCATCATCATCTTTACTTTGGAAGCTGATTATTGTTTGGCGTGCTTACTGGTTCTTTGATGCCGGTGTCACCCTTCCCGAGAGACTCCCCCTCCTTCCAGCCCATCTTCCTCAGCATCTTGTGACCCACGTTCTTATCGGAAATGGCCCTGAGCAGACGAAACAAAAAAGGTAAGAATCATTTTAAAGGGATCTAGTAACATCATACAAATCCACAAAACTTACTTACAACGCTAAAGGTTCTCTCATACCTTGTTTTATTCATATTACCAACCGTTAAACAAGTTTTGTTTTTTAGAATTTCCCTTTTCATTAAAAAGATATTTACAATTGAATTGGTTTTTTAAAAGTTATTTTTAATTATCCACTGGAAAGTCATACCACTCCGTTGATTTGATTGAGTAATCTATATAAGGAATAGTTTGTACATATTATAGCTGCAGTAATATGTGTGAAGTGACTGCTGCGTTGAAATGAGTGAGTAGTTTTTATTTCGCTGGCCCTATAGCATGGAATAAATTGCCAGTTGGATTGAGCATTTCTCCCACAGTCGAAATATTTAAAAGAAATTTAAAGACATTTTTTAAATTTTCACTGTAGATTAAATTGGAGAGGTTGTAAAGCACATTGAACAGTTGATAATTGTGAATGCACTATAAAAGGATCAATAATTATTATTATTCTTTACCTGTCAACTGATGCGGGAACGTCGTCCCGCTGGTAAGGGTTGTCACTCCCCACGGCGACCCGCCGCTCCTCTGCCCTGTCCTTGTACCCCTGAGAGGACCGGGAGGGGGTCCCTCCCGCACCCGCCCCCGCTAGCTGGTACTTCTTCCTCAGTTTCTGCAGCTCTCGTCGCCGCTGCTGCTCCTTGTCCGATTGGCTCACGCTGCTGGCAATGACTGTCAGAAGAGCAATCAGTAATGTTGGGAAAATGTACAACTTAACCCATTGCCTACGGGATCCTGGAGGACCCTTAATAAACTCTATTGGGATTGCAAAAACTAGTAGGGAACAGGGTAGGCAGCTAAATTATCAACATATTATTGTTTTCATTGTTAGAACCATCTTCTTCTGTTGGAAGTACAGTCCACTAGGGTGGTGTATTTTTTTAAACTATTCATGTGCTGCGCCTATGAACAGTGTAAGGCTTGCTCATATTAACTACCTGCAAGTAAAACAATGAATACTCTAATGCAGTTGAATTCTCTACATCTCTACATAAGATTCATGCCTTTTTTCAAATTTAAAGCAATACAATATATGGTAGGCATACCCCATTGACTATACCCATTTTGGATATCTTACCAACTCATGTTTCTGAAACATGTAGTAAAAGTTAAAGGGATGCCTGTAAAGTGTCTAACTCCACGAAAATTACTTGGAGCTTCCTTGTTTCTCTTCTACCGTGTTGTTTAGCTTATGGTTAGATTTTTTTCAAATGCCCCTTTAGTATGACGATATCTATCATTCAGCTCAAGAGCGTTAATGAACGGTCATAAACCTCATACACGTCATACAGTAATTCGTTGTAAAAGCTGACGCATATTTTCGCTTTTTTAACTAGGAAAGCAGTGTTCTTTTTCAATGAAACTTTCACACATCATTCGGACATATCTTACAATGATTTTGGTACAGGATTGAAGTCTCAAATGTCATTTTGGGCAATATCTGACACTTTACAGGTGCACCTTTAAACAAATAGTGTAAACAATCTTAAAAATTGAGAGAAAAGTGCTTGGTCCAATAATTTTCCAAGGCTGTATGTCATGCAATAGTAACTATACACACAAACAAAAATATCTAGACTTACCTTCCACTGTTTTCTGCTGCCTGAAGAGAGCCTGCACCTGGCCGGGTTCACATTCATCGCACGTCTCGTCCCCACGATGGATGTGGATTCTCAAGGTCGTGGTGCCAAAGGTCAAATAGTCTTTATGGCGTAAAAGTTGTGGCTCACTCCTCATGCGCGACTGATTTAAAAAAGAAGTATGAATATGAAAATATGCTTTGATAAAGATTGCTTTTTGTTAAAAATTGCGTGGACATTGAAAATATGTTTGTGTGAGCTACTGAACAAAAAATGAAGATATTCTGCATAGATTAGAATATTCAATTATGATAGCCTACAATCTGTACCTACTTATTTAGTGAGAGGCATACCAAATAACACCCGTTTACATTCTGGATTTACAGGTTTGTGACTGCATTTATGACACCTTCTCTCTTTGTTGGTTGATATCCAGGTGCATGTCTTACTGGTTATATAATTCAACACAAGAACATATTTGTGGCCAACTACTCAACTAATGCAAAATATAGCATAGTTTTTAATTAAAATTCCAACATTTCGAACGTACCTTTTGAGTGAGGGGCACACCATTCAACACTGTTCCGTTCTGGCTTCACAGTTTTCTGATACAAACTTTAATATATCTTTACTAAAAAAAAAAAGAAGCAAAAATTCGAACAATTTGAACGTACCTTTTGAGTGAGGGGCACACCGTTCAACACTGTTCCGTTCTGGCTACCTAGGTCAGCGATTGTGTAGAAGCTATTCTCATTGTTGTATGCCATCAATGCATACATGTGTTTTACATGGCATAATTCAACACAAGAACATATTTGTGCCAAACTACTGAACCATTGAAAAATATATCATCATTTTTATCAAAAATTCCAACATTTTGAACGTACCTTTTGAGTGAGGGGCACACCATTCAACACTGTTCCGTTCTAGCTTCACAGGTCTCTGATTGCATACAAACTTATATCTTTACTAAAAAATAAATATCAAAATTCAAACAATTTGAACGTACCTTTTGAGTGAGGGGCACACCGTTCAACACTGTTCCGTTCTGGCTTCCTAAGTCAGTGATTGTGTAGCAGCTATTCCCATTGTTGTATGCCATCAATGCATGTGTTTTACTTGGCATAATTCAACACAAGAACAAATTTGTGGCAAACTACTGAACCATTGAAAAATATATCATCATTTTTATCAAAAATTCCAACATTTTGAACGTACCTTTTGAGTGAGGGGCACACCATTCAACACTGTTCCGTTCTGGCTTCCTAGGTCAGTGATTGTGTAGCAGCTATTCCCTTTGTCGTATGCTATCTGTGCGTGGGTTTTGCTCACCCCTAGTTCAGGCACCAGCAAGATGTGGTTGGATCCTTCCCTACAAATTGATAAAATAAGGTAAATTAAAGCAAAAATTAGGACACCATTGCATCATTGATAAATTGCTATGCAAGCCTCCATGCTAACTTTTTCTGTACTGGCCAACTTGTCAAGTAAAATCATACATTTTGCAATTTTACTTGCCCTCTTCCTGCTAGACAAGATTTAACCCTAATCCCACTGGGGGGGGGGGGGGCCTTTTAGGCCCCCCCCTGTCGTTTTTTTCGTCGTGCAACTAGACCGCTTGGAATTTCGCGTTCAAACTTCATGACTATTTTCTCTCAAGTCTCCCGCATGTTTTGATATATAATTCACCCCGATCAGACCTGTAGAACTGATTTTAGAGGTCAATAATTGCTCGTCCGTCACAAAAAAATGTAACTTTTGTACAGGTTTCTATGTAATTCCTATATCCGATGTTGTAAACTCCAGATCTGTTATAATTGTTGCTTTTAATTATAATTTGGATTATTTCTTTGTTATTAGTTGAAGTCATACTCTTCAGAGATAAATTCTTCCAAAAAAAAAAAAAAAACGACCAAAAAACAATAAAATACATAAGAATGAAAACAATGTGGATAAATCCGGGAATACTAATTTGCATATTTATGCAAATTAGTGATATATTTTATCACCATAAAAAACATGGATATGATGAATAACATCATTTGAAGGTATTTTTACAGAAAACCTGAAGAAATCCTGTAATTTCTTTTGATTTTAGATGAAAATCCCAATTTTTTCCCAAAATCGTCAAAAATTTGCATATTCAAAATTGTAATTAATTATTTTAAAAAAAATAATTGTCCAATTTTTTTTTTTTTTTCAAATTCTTATTCTTCTTGACTTGTTTTACATGTGTGCCAATTTTCGAGTCGATCGGTCCATTCATTGCCGAGATTTGAGGAGGGGGCCAAAAAGGCCCCCCCCCCCCCCCCCCCCCCAGTGGACTCAAGTGACCAAAATAACCCAGTGGGATTAGGGTTAATAGAAATTGATACAAAATTAGGACAACATCCTTGGTTGTACACTATGCAAGCCTCCATGCTAACCTTTTCTCCTTTTTTCTTTTTTTTTACTGACCCATTCGTGCACGTAAAATCATACATTTTAACATTTTATTTGCCCTCTTACTTCTAGATAAGATTAACACATATTAAATAACATTGTTCTCTTGGAGTTGAAATAGCAAACTAGACAATTCATGAAATTTTACTTGCCCTGGGCAAGCAGGCAAGTGCTAGTATAAAGCCCTGCACTATGGGTGGAAATCTTATGAGCGGATTACATTTAAACCATGGGTTAAGATACCCCAGGGGTTTAATGGAGTTATACCGTGTCTGTCTCAATCAGTATATTAATGATCGTAATGTGTGGGGTTGCTACATCGCTAATTGTCATTTTGAACAAGCTAGTTTGTGGGCACCATGGTACTGCCCGTCTGATAAACAAATCAAAACCACCTTTTATTCTGTGCACATCTATTGAACTACTAGCCATTAGTTAATAGTGTTAATTTTGATCCCTAGAAAGTCAATAAGTTATGAGTTATATCATATATTCATATAATAATAATAATAATAGTAGATCATATTTGCATAGCGCCTAATGCAGATTATTATTATTATTATCCCTGGTCATTTGGTACAGTTCAGACCCGCACAATTATCTTGTACACATTCTCAACTCTCCGGGGGGCATACTAGCCGTGGGCAACCATATAGGTGCACCATATGAGTTTTATTACCTGCCGACCGTCCCTCCTGTGCATGTAACAATGAAGAGATCTCCGAGCTTCATGGATTCAGATCTAACCACTATCATCCTCACGCACGGCGGATAGTCCACTTTAGTTGCTGAGGAGAATAAGAAAAACAGGAAATTGAAGCAATTGGGGAAAGTCAATATTGTTTTGAAAGAGAATGATATACAACAGTGATGTCTAAGCTATTCATTACCATGGGTAATTGGTTCTTAACAATGTCAGGCAAGCCACAATTTTGTGGTCTAGTGGTTACTAAGGCAATCATCCAGCTCCAACCCACTAGCAAAAGCTCAAACCAAACAAAGTTTGTTTAAAACCATTACTATGGTATAACAAAGAGTGTATAATGTCCTCACTTCGCTTTAAAAAAATATGCTTTAAAAACTGAGCCTACTTAATCATTTCAAACATCAACAAAATAAACAAGATATATCAAACAATATTTGAAAAATAGCTCGAAAAACAATGTATGTATAATTACAAGAAAGGCAAAAAATAATAAACATACTTTTTAATTTCCAAATGAGAAATTCACGCGCCTGCCAGGCTGCCATGCTATCATAATAGCAATTATTGTTGGATTATTTTATATTTCATATAAATTGAAGGTAATTCTGATACGATCTTGACTGCTTCTAAACTATCGGATTTTAGTATTACACATATTCTTCATATTACCACAGCAAGAATATTTCTTTTGAAAAGTCTTGAATTGTCACCAAATACGGGTACAATCCATCAAAGGATCATACTGCTGATCAACACTGACTGAACAAACCTTCCACACTCTGGACATCATCATCGTCATCGATGATCATGGATTCTTCGCTCTCCTCCGACACACCGTCCTCCGAGTCCCCTCTGGAAGACTCTGGGCTATCGAAAGAGCTTTCAGACAGCTCCCCCTCCTCCATGTCAGAGTCATTGTCATCGTCGTCGGAGTCAATGATGATCACGTCGGGGTCTTCTTCTTCTTGTGTCCCGTTCTCCTTTTCCTTATCGTTCTCTTCCTTCTCCTTTTCCTCTTCCCCATCCTTCTCTTCTGTCTCCTTCTCCCTATCCTTATCTTTCTCCTTCTCTCTCTCCTCTTCCTGGCCCTGACTTCTCTTCCGCTTCTTCTTCCCTCTCCTGGATGACCCTGACCTCGACCTCGACCGCCGCCTGCGTCTATGATGCCTGTGATGATGGCACCTCCTGGTCCTGGACGAATCGTCCTCATCGATGATCTCCACCACGTCGTTGTGGCTGCTGCTTGCAGCTCTCTCGCCGTTCCTTCTGCCATTGGTTCGCGACTCCATAGCGGAGGTGGAGTTTTTCTCGGGGAAGTCCTCACTGGGACTGGTGATGTCGATCACCTCACAGTCCATGTCTCTGGTTGCTGCGGTTACCGTTGTTACCGGTATTGTGCGTCTTCTGCGGCTCCCAGACTGTTGCATTGGCAATGCGTTTCATTGTTTGTTTCCATTGCATTTTTTATTATAGCAAAGTTATATGAAGAGGAAGAGGAAGTTGAAGATGGGGTGGAGTAGCATGAAATGAAATCACAGAGGAAGCGGAATGAAGGATTCCAACAGAATATGGACATTCACATTGAAGACAAGTCAGATGACATGAAGAAAGCAAAGACAAGATGACATTTGAAGGGTAACAGACCAGAAGTATGATCAGAAGGAAGTGGAGAAAGACATTACAACAGAAAATTAGCAAGATGACAGGTAACGGAGAAAAGATGTCACAAAGAAATGGCAAAGAAATAGAGAATATAGAAGGATAAATGATCATAACATGAAGAAATAAAAAGAAATACAAGATGGAAAACAGAAGAGAGTGCAGATGTGGGGGAGAAAAAGAGGACAACAACAAGTTAGTCTTAACTAATGTACGTTTACATGAAAATGTATTCAACTAAATACAGTCAAACCTGTCTTAGTGGCCACCTGTCTATAGCAGCCAACCTGCCTACAGCGGTCACAAAAAGTGATCCCCTGCAGAGAAAAGCAATGTTATGGGACCTGTCTATAGAGGTCACCTGCCTACAGTGTCCACTTTTCTTGTTTCCCATAGGTGGTCACTATACACAGGTTTGACTGTACAATATTGTGCATGTACCTGTTATTTGTGGGCTGGCATTGTTGTGATTTCTTTGGTCATAGTATGAATTCCAAGAGGGCGATTCATTTAGGGACAGGCTTGTCATGCCAGCTATAAGGTGGCTCGCCTGCAAAATGAGAATGCAGAAGACCAAAAGAATTTGTCAGGGGGAAAAATTCTAAATTTTGATTTCGGGTGGCTTCTTTTTATGCCTGCCAACATTGAATAAGCATTAACCGATGATAAAATGATAATTTATGATTTTATGATTTTATGATTTTGGGGGAATAATTTGTCACAGGAATATAAACATTTTATTTTGGGTGGCGACTTTTCAATTTGCCTGCCAGTATTGTAGTGGCACTCTGAAATATGTTTTGCATTGGACTATTATAATGAGAAATTAGGATTTTAGGATTTGGGGGCTCTTTTTAAATTAATTCTTGGGGCTAAACACCCCAAGCCCGCATTTATTCTTTCAACTGGCAATTTGTATCTACATCTGTGGAGTAGTAAAATGCACTCTCAAAATTTGTTCTGCATTGGACTCTTTTAATGACATGATAAAAAACTAAAATAATGATTTTGGGGGCTCATTTTGGCATAACAGGTGCTAAATCACCTGAATCAATTTCTATCTATTCAGTATCCCTGTTAAGTAGTACAATTCCATAGAATCACATTCACCTGTATGGTATCAACATTCTCATTTGCATGATCATCATTTTAATTGCTAGTATTTTCTCCCCTGAAAATTACTAACAAAATATTGTATGATTTAATTTTCTGCAGGGATTAATGGAACTGGCATGACAAGCAATGTTTTCATCTGGTACTTCATTTTCATTCAATTGCTCGCCGGAAAAATTATTCAAATAAACAGGGTCAAATTATTTGTTTTCATTATATTGAAAAATCAAGAATAAGCGCACTAGATATCACACAGAACCCACATAGCAGACAGCAGAATAATTATCCTTATTTTTGTATATAAATATAATATTTGCATTATAAATTGCCAAACTTTGGGACCAAAGCATTGTAATAAATATTTCCAGTCACAGAGCTAACAACGACTAATTTTTAAAATTGTGCTTTTTCAAAACAAATAATATAGAGACTGTCCTTTCTATAAGCAGTGCTCAAAGTGAGCACAGGCCCGCTGGCCCGGGGCCACTAATAATTAGTCTCAGGCCAACAATATCTTATTGATTTCTATTAGTTCAACTGGCCCCTATTTGTGCAAGCAATATAACAATTTTTGTTTTTACTTCCCTGACTGGGGCACAAGGCAAAATAGTTTATTTCTAGCATTGCTAGCCTATAAGTGATCCATTAACTATGTACATAAGATTTTTTTCCAACAGTTTATATATATGAGCCTTCAATCAAAGAAAAGGAATACTATATACCTGAAAAGAAACAAAATTGATGTCAGCTTTTATCACTTACTGCAGGGCTCTTTTTTTGTCAGTGGCCCAGTCGGGGCCAGTGAAATAAATTCTTCCCCTCTTTCTAGTAGCCCGAAAGAAAAATTTACTGGCCCCAAAATTTTGTTTTACGAGTAAACCTTTTTTACTATTCAAAATATCACTCTTTCCTGATCAAACCTGTGTTTATAGATGAAGCATGACATGGAAGAAAAACAAGATTTTTCTACTTTTGTCAATGTCGGTTTGAAAATCTGCTTTCGCGATCGGGCCTGCAAAATATGACTTTTATACATTTTTGCTGGCCCAAAGTGTAATTTCACTGGCCCCCGGCCAGCCGGCCAGTGCAAGTTACTGCCCATTGATTTTGACTGCAATCGCAAAGCGTTCCTGGAGCGCTTTTCATTCAATCAAAAATATCTCAATAATTAGGAAGACATTTAAAAAAA